>UXSR01000330.1:0-43107 GCA_900604375.1 Mesocestoides corti
ATATATATATATATATATATATATATATATATATGCGGCACAGTAATATATCACTGTCTTAATTGCGAAATTGCTGATTGATGTACTAGCAACTAGAAAACAACTACCTTTTCATAATGCAGTAATTAAATTTAACCTCCCTACAACTTTCACAAGGGGCATCTAATGCCCGGCTTCGTTGGTGACTTCAAACTTGTGCCAACATGAAGGGAGAATCGCCGCTCATCACATCCACGCGTGTGGAGCTTCCGTCCCTGAGGTTAATCTGTTCTGTTCATTCTTGTATAACTTAAAGGTTTGCGTGTGCGTGCGCGTGTGATTGTGGCTTATGCGATGGGCGGACAGCACATGCGCACGCTATCTTGTGCGACCTTGGGCTATCCAATAGCCATGCGGCATCGACTACGTTACTTACTACTAAGCTTATTTACCAAAAAACCGCGTGGTAAATTAGCACCAACTCGGAGCAATATAAGTCTAACTATCAACACGTAAAGTGGACAGTTACAACTTTGCACAGACAACACCTGACGCTAGAGCGAATGTCAGAATATGCATCCAAATGTACATGAATTTCGATTTCACAAAAATGTGCCCATTTTAATCTGGAAGTAACGCCGAATCACGTTTTGCGCTTGGTTCCTAATGAAAAATCTGTTAGTTTACGTATCACCATCTTCTTGGTAGATTTTAAATTATCACAGACAAATCTCGCCGTTTGTGCAATGAAGAAACTATTTCTAATTGTCGAGCTTTACCAGTTCCACAGTATGGTTCACCTTTAGTCATTGCGGTTATGTACTGGTCTTTAACTGTATGAATCCTGTTATTACTGCTGAACTAGGAAATGTTATCATTTTAGACAATACAAATATTTTTTTTACTGGACACTTTATAAGGCTTATCGATTCGTTAACAGTCTAGACTGAAGTAGATCAGGATATCAAACATGAAAATTCTCCACCAATCAGTAGTATGATTTCTCCTTACAACAGAATCTTCAAATTGACATTATTGTGGTGTTTAATGCGAATGTTTTGTACTCTATCGATGTGGGCATGTGATGTTAAGTAGTGAAACCTGGCTTATTTTTCTCTTGGAAGAAATAGGTAAGGAAGAGCACTATTTTCAACCTAATATCTAACTGATTCTATTAATGAAAGTTCCATCAGTGATTGGGCTACACGAAGAATGAATATTTCTGTCAAATTCAACAAGTGTCTTCGACTGTTTGTACTTTGAAATTTAGTTCAACCATTTTCTATTATAGGATAGATTCTAAAAATTTACTAATGCTTTCGTTAAGCAAACAGAATCAGAGCCGCAGCGTTCTACAAATTTCTTTTTGTGACTCTTCATTGGGACTTTGTTCAGCGACCAGAACATCTGAGAAGACGATAGGTCGCTAACGTAACCATCTCACGAAACATTTGTGTCGTTTTTTCGTGAGTTTACGCGACTGTTGAAAGCAAGCTTAAGGGAACGTTCTCTTGAAGATATACGTATAGTCATTGCAGTCCACTTCCCTAGCTAAATCATGTCTTTTGAATTGCACTTACGAAGGTGATACTTTCAAGCTTACAATCTTATTCAATATATTACGCCATTCAGTACGATGCTGATTTCATGTTAGTTTTCTTGAATAAACTCGGCTTTTCACTTAAAGACTCTATCTTATAACCAAAAACCTGTGTAAATCGGCGACTTGGATTGCACCAGCAGAAGCAAAAGCTTTTTGTTGTAGGCGTCATCCAGTTTGAGGTGAGGTGAAATTAGTCATCTTTCGAGTCATCCTGCGATTTCGACTTAGACCCACTGCAACATATTATAATGCTTGTTTTACAACCGCCCCCTGATGACTGATCCAAATTCCAAGTCCCGGGAATTTGTTCATAGTCGCTTGGTGTGTATACTATTCACAATAGGCAGGCAATACTCGTGGCAAGCTGTCGTACATGCGGAGTACAAGCAATAGGTCACACATTTGATTCCCAGATATATCTCACAAGATTTAAAAACTATCTTCTTCAACTCATTTCCATTTTTTCCCAAGTATCTCTGCTTGCATGTGAGCTTACATGACCACTCTCACCTGTTTTTTTTTAAATTTGCATAATGCGTCGTAACCAGAGAATCATTTGAGGGAAAATCTGAGATATGCGCGAACTCAATACCGATGTACTTCTCCACGTTTTGAAATTTTGGGCCATTTTTTCACTTTTATGTCTGATCACTTTGTAATCACCTAAGTCTTTGCTTCTTATCACTAAATACTTTAAACTTTTCAAACCTATCTAATTTATTTCATGCAATTCGGCACTTTCCAAAATCGAGTTACTACTGTAGATATGCCTCACCCAATATCTTTCCCAAGTACCAAGAAGGAATGGATTTTCCTATGTGGACGCTATTTCAAGCGATTGCTAGGTACACGTTTTGTCAATTTGCTTCTGTTAACACAGCATCAATGCAGGGTTTGAGAAGAAAAGAAACGCCTTGGACGCATCAACCACTAACAAAGGCTTCGATATTCATTTGGTAATTTCTTTTTCTTATTTCAGCATGGACTCTTTGTGAATGATTTATTCAAGGACCTACAGAGCGGTCATCTGCTGATCAAACTCATCGAAATCCTTTCCGGTCAGAGCCTGGTAAGAAAACTATTCAATTTGCTGCCTGTTTTACGATGTTGTGGTCATAGGGTGTAAAACTTTGCAATTCCGGATTTTGCCTACTTTAATGATGTAAATCACCTTGTCTGATGGTTCCTCACGACATCCAAACTGGCTTTCAATGTCTTATGTGCGAGATGCTATAGCCTTTGCGCCAGTCTGTGTCTTGCTTCCGAATGAATTGATAGCCTTCAAACTGATTATTTGTTTATACCCTGAACTGTGAACAAGCAGCTCAGCCCGTACATCGATTCTGTTCCTGAGGCGATTGTGGATGCGTTGGGCTACATTTATTTTTACTATTTCCTCTGTATCTCTCTTACACTTTCTGCAATTAATAAGTTGCATATTGATTGTCAGTATGTACATATCAGTCGTGGCGTTGGTTCAAAGCGTCTATTTGTATGCACAAAAGCTTGCTTCTACCTTAAGACAAGGTGAGCACAGCAATTGAACTAGTTCTTCTAGAGGTCGTTCATTGTCACACTTAAAGGCCTTCGTGAGCCGGCAGAAGTCTTCATGGTAATATTCGAACCTACATGTGCTGAATTTAGAATCACGTCTACGCGGCACTGGTACAGGAGCTTCGATGGAAACGATTGGTCGAACCACCACATTAGCAATAATTTTAACCGTGTTCAATGGCTCCGCTCAGTCCAATACTGCGTACCTGATGTGATATTTTACGCTAATCTCTTTAGTGTGTCTTATCCATGACCTCCAGTGCAAACTGAAATTAAGGATAGTCGTTTGTGTAGTTTTATCTCATGTTAACCTGAGGTAGTATTTCGCTAAATTGAGGTGTGTTGTTGACCTCTGAGTTCTACGAACAACTCCTGTAAATCTGTGATGCATTGCTTGCTATGGTAGATTGCAATGTCTCGCTCCAGCCAAATGATCTCCATGAACGTATCAGACACATATCGCAAAATAGCAATTGCACTTGGTACATCGAATAGACTTTAGATGGGCCTTGTTCTCTGGCCTCTGATATGTTGCGTAAGTCAGTCAGTTTTGACCAGAGCATATCCCATCCTCAGGAAAAACTTCTATGTGTTTCAAAAACTGTTCCTTCCACATGTATTCTTGTAGCATCTCGTTGTAATGCAGTTTTGAGGATTTTCCGTGGCCTAATTTACATGTGAGGGCGCCACATGCAGACTTTAAAAGCATTAATTTTGATTTTCAAGTCAATGCTTCGCCGTTCCGTTGTTTTGTGGTTACGTCTGTTTGTATAACGCGCACATGTCTTTAATCCCGGCGGCAAGTAACTTGAGATTTGCTCTGCAAATACACACAACTTAGTCATATGCAGCCGCTAGGAAAGTCCAAAGGATTTCTTTGCGTTTATGTTTGTTAGTTAGGTGTGAAAACATTAAAGAGCGTGTGTTTTGTTGCAAGATCCATTTTCTACACTTTTCTAACAGTAGCCTGGCATTCAATCCAACGTGCAGACAGACTTATAAAGACAAAAGTTGCCAAATAAGCGTTTCTCGGTAGGTTCACGGTACGTGTTTTGTTACAACCATTGATGTTGCTGTGGTTTCCGTGTTTTGTGTAAATGACTGGTTAATAACGCATAAAACTCTAAATCACGTTTTGCACAATGTGCATGTCCGTGTCTGCCCCTAATTGGTTGATTGATCATAGTAGCGGTCTTCTTTAGCTCTACAAATGGCTGTTTAACAACACTGATTACTGGGAGCCAAAAAGGGAATCCACTGTGTGAATTGTGTGGGCGAATTCATCGTTACACAAAGGTACACACACAAGTATTCACCTTGTGTAGCTGGATTGGTTGTTCCCTGGGTGTTTTTTTCCCAAAAAAGTACCTAATGTGTGTGCAATAAATAGGTTGTACAAAAGTCTATTAGTCTTCAGTGCCTTTCCACGTGCTACTTTTCGCAATTTAGAGCGTCGAGTACGGCCTTACACGGGTCCATTGCATCCAAAACGTCCAACGAGTTCTGGAGTTTCTTCAGTATCGAAAGGTAAGTTATGTGTGTAATTTCCTATTCGCCATTGTGTACTAGGCACAAGACAGTTTAGAACCATTTACAGGCAAAATGTTGTTGTTTTTACAATATTTAACTGTTTCGAAATATTTAGTCTGTAACAGACTGTCTGCAATTAACCATACTTATTTTAGTGTAAGTCAACTAAATGTCGATCCGGGTTTATATAGGGTTACTAAAATTTCCCCATGGCCACTGCCACGATTTGGATAGCGTGTGTTGGCCAACAACGGAATTTCCGCGCGTTAACTGGAATCATTCGCACATCCTAAAATAAGACGAATTTGGTTTAAATATAGGAGGTCTTCCAAGCAGAAGGGAGAGAAAGTAGGAATCCAAACAATTTTTCGTCACGTTACAAAAGTCTAATTAAGTAATTTCGCTAAAGCACGAATTCCACATTTCATGCGTGTATTTTTCTCTAGGTTCGGATTGTGAATATTCGTCCTGACGAAATAGTCGACGGAAATCCTAAATTGACACTCGGGTTAATCTGGATCATCATCCTTCATTTCCAAGTAAGTGCCAGTTTTTTTCATCTTTCAGTCCTCACGCTAGAATGCATCCCTTTGTCTTGTCTTAACCAAAGGCCTAAAATATTTCTGCATTGAGCGCTCCTGTACATTTGCATCGAACTTGCTTTGAAATACACCTATCTCTCGCGGATTTAGTGTTCCTGGAATCAAAAAAGAAAAAGACACAATTTGTTCTACTTGATTTACATCAGTGAATAAGTGCGTTCGAAGTCTATTAGCCGTGGTATAGTTTTTTTTTCATGGTTATTGTCTTCGAAATTGCCATTGATGTAGTTCAATTCCTTCGAAGAAGTCAAGTTTGAAGGCGTGGCACACCGTTTCACAACATATTTCCAAACTAAGGTAGTTAGTGATACAACCTCTGTTGTAGTATTTAGGTGATTTTAAAAGTTTTCATTAAATAGAAACCAAACACCACCTAGATTTTCGGAGCCTGTCCCATGGAATGCTATTTATTTATCTATTTAGGAACATAGAGTCTACTACCTATACTCACTCAAGTTGTTTTGTCATCATACGGTTTCACTTCATTTGGCGATAGAACTTAACTTTGAATATCAGTCCTTCGATCTCATGCTCCTCAAAGTAGTGAAACGCTTTGCAAGCTTGCTATTTGGTTTCTAACAGTGCATCTGGTCCAACCACGAATTAACAAGTATTGTCAATCACACATTCTAGACTACCTGTCGACAGTATTCACATCATGGTTTATAATTGACACCGGAAATATATAGTAAAACGGCTGATTGGGCGTTTCCCCCACCGGTCCACATATATTTTAATGGACCCACTCATTTTCGCACCACTCACATAAAATCATTCCATGAAACAGGGTCAAACAAGACCAGCGTTGTATTTGATATTTGGGCGGGTAAAAGTACAACCTTATTTAAAAATCCCTAGTCTCCATGTGTAAGCAAAGGTGCAGCGGTCTCGTCAATACGATGTAAAGGTTAAAACAGTTTGCTAAAACTAACACATTGTGCCACATCAAATCTAGGCTCTGAATTGTGCTTGTCGCGATTCCTTTGTCTTTGGATTAAGAATCAAACCGAAAGCACGTGTGTATACGAGAACGCTCGTGACCAATCACTAAATGGTACAACATCATTGGCCCAGGCTTTGCATCTTGCCGTGCCTCTACTTTCCCTCTGTTTAAGATCCAAATCCCTCGCGTGAACTACCTGTACAAGCACGTCACGTGACATTTGCATCCCATGCACCCAATGCCAAGAAAGAGTACACTGTAGATGTTGAAACGCCTTGATGAGCATTCAAACAGTTTTGATAGCCTCTAAATGAAAAAAAGTATATCTTTTAATTAGGATCTTATAGTTTATTAGCTGTGCCTTCCGTCGTTCATTTGTTGTGAGCGTTTGGGTCAAGGCGTGATTTTCATACGAATGCTTCTGCTCAAAAGCAGAAGTTGGGTGGATTAGCCAATTTCCTTCAACAATCTGTTGACCTTATTTTAATCAAAAGTGCTTACATTTAAGGGTCATTAGTTAGCCTGGTGTTGGATCCCTGCTGCTTCGAGCATTTAAACTTAAATCCATATTAGGAACCAAAAGCTCGTAGCTAAAAAAGCGCGCTAGTTTCTGACTGACGCACAACATGTCATGCATAAAAAAGCTGTCAGAATTGTATTCTCGACCCAGTTCAGCCTGAAACTGTGGGAGTAAATTTAGTGTAAATATCAATGACCACCATGTTCTGCCTTTTCTTCATTCCATTAGCTATCAGACCTGCTTTACATAAACTGCGGGACCAACACTGCCATGGAGAACCTCGTTCCAGAACATTTGGGAGGCATAGGCAGTCGGGTGATTTACCAAGACGGTGGCAGCGGTTCAATGCTGAGTTTGGGTGTGTTGGATGAGACCGCGGGACGAAATCTCCTGGCTTGGTGCCGGGCCGTGACTGCGGGCTACCACGGAGTCGATGTGAGGGATTTCTCCACCTCATGGAGTGATGGTCGTGCCTTTCTTGCCATTATTCATCGATACAAGTAAGCTAGATTTTGGTTTCCAACTCAAACGCATCCAATTTACCTGACACGTTAATGGTATCCTAATTGAGCTTCTCCCAAGACACTGTTAAGTCGCTCACTGCTATCCTTATTTTCGTGTACCGAAGTTGCTTTACCAAGAGGTCTGTGTAATGGCGGACAGCACATAAATTATGTGAGCTAAATTATTTTCAATTACGTGTGTGTGATTAGCCAGATCGTGGTAGACTTATCTTACCATTATTGGTAGTTGGTGGAGTCTTAGCGTTATCCCTCACATTCAACATGGTGGATCTCTGCATGGGAAGACATGGCCACTTCTAACCATGCAGTTTAAGCACACGTTGTTCTTTTTGCACACAATCTGACCTCTGGAATTCTCCAGGAGCCTTCACAGAATGTAGTCGTGAACTGGTAGTTCAGAGAACAAAAATAATTTGTCTTAAATCAGACTTGTTTCTTTTCGTTTTGTCTCCCAAATGTTTATTTGTTTTTTTCCAGTTCAGACTTGATTACAACCATAAAAACAGCAAACCGCGATTCACAGGAACTCCTGTTCTTAGAATTTGCCAAGGGGTGTCATTACCATCCTACCTTTATGCTTGATTCTTAACCAAATAAATTTACTAGAATGAGTAGACTGCCTGAGATATTCACGTGTAAAAGTATTGGACCATAAGGTCTCACTTGCTCACACACTTGTGCGTACACCCACTGAACATAAAAAACACTGTCGCATCCCACCCATATATATTTTATTTCGAAACACTATCAACAGAAGTCTAGCCAATGAGGTTGCGTGCGAAAACTACGCTTTGTTCTTCCACAATTTGCCGTTTCACCCCAATAGATAGGTGTCTTGCATTAATTCCGTTTATCCGTTGATTCGTAGACAGTTAAAAAAGGTCAGAATGGGCTTGAATTTTAATTTGGGGTCTTAAATTTGATAACCCGTTCAATTTAATCATTAGTGAATGTCCACCTTGGAACTACCTAATAAACATAAGCACAGGATTGACTAAGATATGCATCTTGACTATTGGCGAACAGGAATAGTATATGACATGGAGTTGCGGTTTCACTAAGGACTATTCCTGACGTCACATTGTCTTGCCTGTCAAGCAATTTTCCTAGTTAGATGAGGTGTATGCTCATATAAACATCTATAAGACTGCCTTCTCTTTAATTCTGCTCAAGCAAATTCTCACGATTTGAATATTTCATGACAAGGTCTACTCGAATAAGGGAGCGCACGCAAATGTGCGAGAATATGATTTTTGGGATGCCGATAAATTGCATCCTCTCACGTTAAATGAAATTTTACCTAAAATTTTGTAAAAGAATTAGAAGGCTCTTAAAATTATAACTTTATTCGGGTTGAGTTTTAATGTTTGCAGCATCAAAAAAGTTATTTTCACGAAAACTACACTACAATGATCTGAAAAGTCAAAGGTCCCATGAAGGAACATTTAATAGGTGCAGTGGATGATGCAGAACAGTCTAGCCCAAATTCTCGACTCCTTTTCGGTTGTAGTAACACGATGTCGTGCGTTTTCGTACAGTTACATAATGATTATTTTTTTGAAATCCTACAAATAGGATCTTGGCGTTTTTTAAAAGACAAAGACACCCTTTCGAGGTGGATAACCTTAGTCGTGCTGATGTTAAAAACTTTCAGTCCTTCACATGTATTAAAAAAATTGCTGAAGAAATGTACCCATTCCTAACTTTTGATAGCCGTATGCTGAATCTATAGCTTGATTAAAATGTCATAGACAATCCGCATTTTTTGCATTATGCACCTTGGCAAATTGCTCGAAAATCCGTTGTACTGTAAGCTAACGTGACAATTACTGGCGCCTCAAATAATCGAAAAAGTCCGATAATTTATTTATTAACACTACTGTGGTTCTATATTTATTAGGTTGCATAAATTGGCATTATTTTTTCATCGCAGACACAAAACCTGTGATACTTTGAAACGCTTAAAACTTAATTTGGCGAAAGGCTCCATCCTGAGGCACAACTTGTAAGCCACAAATGGATGTTTTCATAATTTGTTGGTGAGCCTTACTGTAGCTCAATAACAGAAAGGATTTGTTTCCTAATTTCCCTCTCACTGTCCATAAAATGTTTATGTAATGCAAAATTGATTAAAAATGTCAAAGATGAAGGACGTGAGGCACCTCGGTCCATCGCAAGTGCACATGTGCATCCATAAGTAGGAATTATATTCGTTACGGTAAATGAGTGTCATGCACCCTGACAACATGCCACCGAACCACGGTATCGGCTCTACTATCTACTGTTCCCAATCAGCCCAACTGCAGATGACAATTTGCCATCATTATTTTATGCCATAACGACGGTGGGCCACACATTTCCGTGGAAATCTGCCAAGGATTTGGAAGTATAGTGTATCGTGTATTTAAATATCCTCTTATTAAAATCACTAGGTTCATTAATTCAATGTTAATTTCTTTGAATTTCATAAATGTGGAATCTATCGTCCCGACGGAGTCAAGCGAAATACAATTCGATAATTGCACTTAAAAATCGTTTTAAGTCAGAATTATACCTTTTTTACGTTTGAAGCTCTTTACCACAGCTCGGCGCAGTATTTATTATAAGAAATAAATTAAATGCCACTTCTTATTACAATCCATGCTCAACATCACCCAAGCGATGCTTCACAGACCTTGATTTTTTTCTTTTTAAGCCGTAACCATCTATATCAGTCAAAACGGTGTATTAGCGGGTTTTGTTCGGACTGCGATTCCTCAAATAGATCACTTCGTAAAAACTCGCTTGTTTAATGATCAGTTGCTCCAAGAACTCACCGGTTTATCTGTAAAACCCATACGCTTCCATTGATGATGTCATTGTGTCTTCCATTCTAACGAGAATTGTGCACTTTAGCAGTTCTGGTGAATTATGGACTGACCCTTCTTCCAACCGTCAAAACCCTCACTGAACTTATGCCATGAATATCTTACTGCGTAAAAAACCTTGCATTTATTGCAATTGGCATCAACGTAGAGGGGCTGATCCCTTTTTTTGAAACGAACAATTACTTTGATGAAGTGATTGGAAGGAAATCCTTAATACTTTGCCTTGTTAGAATTGGCGGTTGGTAAGATCATTGAAATTAGTATCTTTAGAATTATCTACATATATCAAATGGTACCCTCTGTCTTTCAAAATTAAATTTTTGAAATCTTCAGGTTTTCCTGGAAAAACCCATTGCGTCAAGTATCGACATATGAAGATATTGAGTGTTAAATTTCATTGGTCTGAACTAATTTTAGTTGGATGGGAAAAGATCAAATTTAAACAAATGCATCAAAAGAGACCGCTTCATGTCCTTGATGTTACTCTCAGCGTCTCATTTCACACCATCGTGTTGTCATGACGACATAATATGATTGACACCGTGATGACACAGTGCTAAATTTAAAGTAGAGCTGATGTAATTTAAGTGTGAAATGACTGTCTCAGCTTACTTCAATTTTCCAGAGTACACTAGTTCTTGCTTATCCATAATTTTTCTCATTGCTTTTGTACGATGTATTACAAAACGAGACTACCCACCTAGAGGCCTTCTCAAATCCACGATTTGCCATTCTACCCGAAATTCACGCTGCTCCTCTCTCAATCTACACGTCCAGTAAATGGCTAATTCATCCAGCTTGTTCTGCGAGACAATTGTCAGTCTGAATCCTTGCAGATTAATTAAATTTTTATTGGTTCATCCAAAGTCCTTCATTTCTTGCATTTTTGTCCTCAAAACTAGTTCAAAGTTGTCGTTGGAATTGAAGTCGGAAACTCGAAGTTGCCACTAAATGAGGAAATCACATAATTGTCAAATAAATGGCATTAATTTATGATGATTCATTCTGAAGGTAGCGACTCCTATTGTATTCTACAAATGGGGAAAACCAGGCTAATATTCCCACAATTATATTCCTGTCTACACCACAAAGGTAAAGAATGCAAGACTGTGCGTAACATCTTCAAAGTTTGCGAGCAGGGCAAAGTGGCTAATTGCACAGACTGGCGGTTGTTTGGATAATTCCAAGAATGACATCATCGTTCGCAGTCCTAAATGCGTTTTCTCCAAAGAAGGCAATGCAATTAGGAGTTGCGTATTGTTCAAATACGCCATCACGTCAGTACCCAATTGCTTCTCCGCACTTTTTAATTTTTTGATTCTAAGCTAATCCAAAAAGGCTGTTAAAAATTATTTTACGGACTTTTTTTGAATGCAAAAGACGTTAATTCCCAAGTTTAATCGGAAATAGCAAAGTTTCTTCCAAGACAATAGGTCTTTATGCACTTATCGATAATTAGTCTTGCCCAAATATTTCACCTTTAGATCTTTATTTCACGAAACACAGAACGTCTAATCTGATCCATTTGCCAAAGAAGACATCAAACCAACTTAAGAATTAAATTTGTTCCTAGGAATCAGTTCTCTTGCTTCACCAGAGAGGTGTTGAGGCATATTCTCCGATTTGTCGGCACTGAATGCATGCATTTGGTTAAAATGCGAATGTAACAGAAAGGTTGCATCGCGTTCACCTGTCCACATTCGCCAATTTTTTTTCTCGAATGAAAGCAACTATTTTAAATTGGCAACCGTACCGTCGTGGACTTTCACGATTGCCTTTTAAACCGCACATGCGTTGTGCCTTCGCTTGCTGTTTTAACGTGTATGTTCGTCAGCTTGAGATGAAGGCCAAAACTGGAGCACGTTTGTAATGTTGAGACCTTACCCAAAATCGTCGTCTGTAAAAAAGGTTTTCGGCACTCCTGCTCATATCGATTCACACATTAACTTACAGGACTTTGTTGGTGATATCGGTAAATATTTTAATGGCTCCCACCATTCCGTTCAAAGGCAAATGTATGTTTACCTCGTCTTGGCACTTCACATCAATAAATCCCTCATTGTTGATATGAAAATATCACGACGACAATTAAAGTGTGCTTAGGTGGGTAGCGACATCCGATAACTATCTTATTAATTTAATGTTGCTAACAATTCGTGCATTATCCCTGTATATTCTTCGCAAAAGTAAATAGTAATGAATCGCTTTTACAGATAAAATGATGATTTTGCTGTGTTATCTGTAGAAAAGGTAGCAACTCATGCATTATCATGGAGTAATCTCTCATGTCTTAAATAAGGGACATCTGCTGAAAACGCGCATTCGTCATGTGCAAAATGGCAAACACTCATTGAAGTGCTGGGTGAAACACTTTTTGAAACATTTCCACCCGTCCGCACTGTGGTAGCAGCAATGATTAAGCCTAATTCCAGGCGGCCTATTGAACGTAGAGGTCATTTGTGCTAATAAAACTTCCTAACGCATGATTACCTTAGTCCCTGTTTACAATAAATGACAATTTGAGTTGGCTCAGTTCTTCTGTCCGTGAACCTCATTTTTCTGAAAGCGTTTTGCCAGCACGACAGTGGGAAAATTGTGCGTAAATACTGTTTTACTCCCTGGGGACTTGCCAGATGCAACCCTGCAACAGTTGACTTCTGCATGAAACGCGAATTTTCGTCCTCCTTAAAATCAATTACCGTGTAAATTGGGGTAATCAATTATACGGGTAGAAATGATAAACGTCCGTAGGTTGGGGTCTTCAACGGAAACGGTTTTGAGCCGTCGTGGAACCTAACTCCGCTATCGTTCAGTAAATTACCATTTCAAGATTGTCGTTTTCAAAGCAATTGTCTTGGATGCATCAAGCTCCCATGTATACATGTGTTCGTTTTACTAGTTAACGGGCATTTCCTTCCTGTTTCTGTGGTCATGATTTCATAGTTTTTAATGCCGTGGGATAATTACAGTCCTTAAACATTTTATCAGCAGCATAATAAAAATATTGTAGCCATTTTATAACGAGACTTTCCACAAACGACTCTGAAACTTTGGAAGCGATGAGCAGTCATAACCCACCAATCGTTTCCCGGGAAAAGGTTTGTTAAAAATGTACATGGCGTGAAAAGTTATTATGTTTTGAGACGGCAATTATGCGATTCTTTGTCACCAGAAGACAAACTGTGATTCTCTTGAACCAAACTATCCTTTCTAGATATTAAATAGCTTCTTGTTCGATCATCAGATTAAATATGATGTTTGGTTTAAACATTTTTGGTCGATCAAGGGGCGGTAATCAGTTGGTATCAAGTGACGTGTAGATGGTATTAGATGTCATAAAAGGAGAACCCTCGCACTAATTATGCCAGCACGCTGGGTTCATTTTCAATCATGTTTTATTGCCCTTTAACGGCTGAAGTTATACCACTGAGAGCCCAAACTACTGGTTTTTCAGCTATCTTCTTTGGTCTCCGATCGAAGAAACTGATGTGTGAATTAGGCATGCTCAACTGTTTGGTACGCACACTTGTGGTTTGCTGAGGGTGGCATCATAGATATCTGAGAAACAGTCCCTCTCTAAAGAAACTGGTTGTCTTTTAATGATATTCTATCCTAAATAAGCACTGTGTATATGGATTTCAATTTTATTCACGCCTTGCTATAATTCAATTACAGTACCAATTTTCAAACATGATTAATGCACTTGCAATTGTAGCCCCTTTCATGACTCAAACCACACTTTAACTGGAGACCAGTGTTCTGTCGATAATCATGAGAAAAGCACCAAAACATCAAGGGTTCTTTATTTCAACGAGACATTTGTGGTGCAACCCAATGTACTTGCGGTCGAGTTTACCGCTCACCGATTGTCTATACCAAATGCATTTTTATTTTTGCTTAGGTATAGGACAATCAGACCTCGGGGGCACATCTCCAGTTACCCCAATAGCAGTCATTTTTTTCGTGTCAAACAATACGGACCTAAGATTTATCTTTGTGCAACCTATCCACTGAACCAAGTCTCGTAAAGGCGTTCACGATAATAGTAAACAGGGACTAACGAAAGGTCACACCTGGTTTAGCTACTCCTGTACAGACGGGGTGGCAGTCATAGATTAATCAGTTCATTTGTGTCGGCCTTCAAACGATCAATTTAAAACAGGTAAACGGGGTTCGCTAATGGAACTGGCATGTCAGTGCTTGCTTGAAGTCCAAATAAAGTTTACGTACAAAGGGGCTTTGCTATGGGTGGATCTTGTGAGTTATGAATTGGGGTTGACAAGTGGTTGCTTACCCTCGGATAAACCTCCATTTCTTTATAGACCCCAGTTCTTTGACTACCTCAAAACAGCAAGCTTGCCACCGCATGAAGCTCTCGAATTCGCATTTCGTGTTGCCGAAGAAAGACTCGGGATCGCTCGACTCATTTCCCCTGAAGGTGAGTTCCCTGATTTATCACTAGCCGAAGAGTATTACCTTAAACTTCAGTGTTTTAAGCAGGCTTTATTCAATGGTGGTCGCATACAGTTGCAGTTGTTTAATTCGATTTTTTTCTAGCTACGTTTGTGTTCCCTATCGCCCCCTAATGTTTCATCGTTTTAATTGTGGTTCGGCAGTTCTGACAGTCTCAATGAATAGAGAAGCACTTGTGTGTCGACAAAAATTGTTTCCCACAATCAATCTTTTCATGATGCTTGTACTTATAACGCAAACTTTTACGAATAAGATCACTTTTCGGAGGTTTTGTATTTTCCTGAGTTTATACGTTTAATTGAAATAAGGCTCGTGATTTGTACATTACATATAAAAAATCACAATAAACTAAAAGCAACACATCGAACCCGTGGGTTAACGGTGCTGGGGCCCATGAAATTTTACTGAAAATGTCTTTTCTTTAGCCAAGTTAGTAAACTAAGTAACAATAATTCCTGCAACACAACACTACCGATGTATTGTGGTCCGTAACATGGCGCTCCACGCCGTATAAGGTTAAATATAACCCGAGTTGCGAAAGTCACGACATCTTTATTTGCCGTTCTAGATATGCTTGGTTCGGAGGACACAGTAGACAGCCGTTCTGTGATGGTCTACGTTTCTTCCCTTTATGACATACTTGCGCTTTCCCAAAGAGATTTTATAACTGGAATTCGGCATCAGCTCCCCATTCCGCCATTTCCCCTTAACGTCGACTTCGCCATCACTTCGCCACCCCTTGGCTCGCAACTCTCCACGACATCGGCGCCGGATGAGCTGCGCGCTCTCTGGTCAGAGTATAGGTTGTTAGCAGCAGAGTTGATTCAGTGGCTGCGAGCGACTTGCGATCGGCTCGCCATTCGACACTTCCCTGCGGATTTGGAGTCAATGCAGCAACAAGTGGTGGCGGATTTGAAGCGACATCGACGAGAAGAGTTGCCGACTAAAGAGAGGCAGAAACAACAGTTGGTGCGACTATATGCAGAGTTGCAAGTAAGTTCGGTGTCGACCTCGAACAGATTTAAGCTGACCTTGAATAGAGTTGGCGTAATCCTTTATTTAGCTGGACGAACTCAATGTATCAGGATATAAGGCAAATAAATGTCTGAGTTACCTTATACATCTAGAAATTTCATCTAAGGTGAATGACCTAGAAAGTAATCTGCGCAATTGTTTTAATTCTCCAGTATTGTTGATCATGACCTTGAAACTTTGGTAGATCGGCTTGGCTGACGTAAACAAAGTATATAGCTATTTTAGCACAATTTCTCTTTGCCATCTTCCCAGATTTTCTTATGTTTTTCTTCTTTTAACCCAAAACATCGATATACGTTCGGAAGTAGAGTTAATTTTCGTGCATTTCATTCGATTAGGCTGATTTGCTGATTCAAACAAACAGGGTCACGACCATTGATAAGGCTTGATAAATTTTATCTGATGTATGCTTAAAATTCGTGAATGCCAAAGTGTGTTCCTGAGCTACAAAAATGATCACGTCAGCGGTCAACTGATTCTTCGACATGATAGCAACCTCGCCCAGAGGGAACACGGGCGAAACAAAGGTGGTAAAGAACTGCGCCATTGAATGGTCAGTTAATCTTTTTTACCTTCATAAGCAATGGCTGCTCTCTCACGTTACTCTCTCAAATATCCTGAAAACAACTAGAAATTAAGTAGTAAAACGTAGGGAGGCTTCCAGATAGAAGCCGAATCCACTGAGGATCTTGCGACGTTAATACCCTGCTCGATTCACTGTCTAGATGTGCTATAGCCTATGCAGTTTCCCTGACTTGACTAAAGGCGACTATCTGGGACTTGTGACCTTACCTTAGTTCCGTTGATTTGGGTAACATTCTGCCCTCCGTCACGGTTGGTGACTCACCGCAACACCGCCCTGTTGCCTTTACTCCAGGTACTCGTGTCAGTCTAATTTCAACTATTTTTTGCAAAGTTAAGAACGATTTGTCAACTCAAGCAGGCATTTATGCATGATTGAAATCATCGTACGATTCAGGGTGTTGGGCGAAGCAGCCTACCAGGTCTCAAGGCTAATAGTCTGATTCCTGCTTTCAATTTTCTTATTAAAAATCCCTTCTCCCTTGTTATCGAAAACGTGATTTTCTGGCTGATTTACTCTGCCTCCCCTGGGTTTCCAATTCTTGCGCACCTTTCCTGTGTCTTACACCACCACTTCAGACTACACCAAAACTTTGTTCGAAACTAAATTTACACTCATTGTTCCATGCGTTTGAGTCAATTTTCAACACTTTATGCCTTTATCAAGGTGTTTCTTCAAAAATGTATGCTTTTCACCTATTGGCTAGAATAGTTCAGCCCCCAAACTACTTTCGACTTAAACCTGGGCTATTTCGGACCATAATTTCTGTTACTTTACGCTGTGTAACGTGCACCCCCAAGTGTAACTTCTGATGAAACATTGATTTGAATTTCACTAAATTTCTTATGCTGCTTAAGCTGGAGTTAAATGTTCTCACCATCTCGTTTAAATGCTTAACATCTTCCATTTTTTCATGAGCGTCTGGGATAAATGATCATTCGGAACAACCCAAGATACTCTGTTCAAAAAGAAGGAACTATTTGTCAGTTATTGGCCTTTTGTGTCGTATTCATTGATCAAACTAGGATCCCCTATGACTTAAATATGAAATTAAGAAGCGAACAAATTTGTGCACAGTGGTTTTGAGCATTGAATAAGCTGGTTATAAACTCTTTAGTGATTCAAATAGTTGTGAGGACCAATTATTCAACTTATTTGCTGTTATTGTATTTTTACAAAGCCAGTTCTCTAGATTTTCTGGTTTACTATATTTCGGCATGAAACCTATTGCCAACCCAACAGTTTTTCTTAAGTAGACGGATTTGGTTATTCCTATTATCTAGATCGTACTTAAGTTGAAGGTGAGGTGACCCGAACAGAACTAGGAAATTCGATCAACTGAAGTCCGAGGAAACGCTTTTGATTGTGAATGATTCTATCGTTGTTATTAAATGTGGGGCAAGGTATTTATTCCATAGTCGATGCGTCCAACATGGGTTTCTACCAATTACAATACCAATTTTCTCTTCTGTGGTAGATTGTAGGCAGCCGTGACTAATGGTCTAGCCTTAGACTCGGATGTGCCCTAACCCACGGACCCTGGTTTTTCTTGATTTGCAAAACATAATTATGCCTAAACATCGTCACTAGATGACTGAAAATTTTCTGCCAATCAAATTTATTTTCCTTCCATGTCCTCCACCTCTCAAATAATGTGTGGGATCATTAGGCCTCCCAAAATGTCGCCTAAAATAGCAACATTGTTGTCAGTATATTTTGTCGTTCATAGAAAACATCACGACACACGCATCCCAATTATATGCTGGGTAATTATATGTAGATTCCAGCCAATTGCATATCTGGCAATGCCTCGTCAGGGGAATAATACCACATTAAGACGAAAGACTATATGAAACCCCTTTGCCACCAAACGATTTGTTTAGGTAGTGACAAAACCACTATATTGGGTTTGATTCACGCAAAAGCCTTTTCTCAATGTAGAGTGCAGTGAACGCGAATTTGCTCACAATCGATCCCTTCATGAGGATTGAACACATTTATCAACTGTGGAAGGAGTACGAGTTGGCATTGCAGAAACGTGAAATGGCCGTGACAGCTGAAACTTCTCGTCTGGAGCGTCTCCAACGAGCAGGTGAACGGATCGAGCGTGAATGCACCCTTCTTCAAACCCACGAAGCCGCCCTAGAAAAACGGATGAACGAGGTAAGCGTTTTTTTACTTTGAACAATGCGGAGGGATGTCATTAAATTAGTTCAACTTAGCCATAAATAAGTGCGCCGATGCCTCTCTTACAAGTATCGGGAAAAGAGAGAAGTTTAATGGAAGACAAGAAACTAATGATTCTCATTTGTTCCCGTTAAAAGACACTACGCTCATTTGTTACATCTTTCGTTGTTAAACTGGGCACAGAAGGTGCAAGAAGCCGGGCAATGTTTGCTCTAGTGTCATGAAATAAGGTGATGCAATTTTACTATTTACCTATTACACAATGGAGAGTACTAAAAATGTTTGTGTAACAATCTTACTGAATTATTAATTAGGTAAAGTTATTTCTGGTCCAAATATCGTGTTTGGACATGATTTTTTTGTCCAAATCATCTGGAGGACGATTTTGAAAACATCGTGACTTCAAATCTTAATGCAAAGGTGGTGCCACGCTGTGTCAATTAGCTGGTGATTTACCGTGGACTGAGTTGTTTTGGTTAACGCCGCAATATTTCACTTAATGTCCTATGTGTATGGGTTCCTTGTTCGCAATTTTTCATGACTACGTATGTACCATGGTTTGTGCTCTCGTACACATTCCTTCGAAACTTCGCAATGCAATTCAGGATGAGTATTTGGCAAGAATATTGTTTGCTTTCTGGGAGTCTCAGAAAATTTGAACAGATGCCGCCCGTTTCTCACAATCCTGTCGCCATTAAACACTCGCAAATAATGACTCAACATTTAATATCGTCTACTTAACATGGTGATGTACGTAAAAATTGAACATTTTGGGAGACGAAAATCTTTTTGCTGAATGAGAATCTTCAAGCTATTATTCTTGGTGCTGGAGTATTTACATGCTACCTGTTTTAATTAGAATCGAGGGTTAAAACCTGCAAAATTTGGATCTCACTTAATTTCAAACTTAACTTTAGGTTCACAGGGATTTGAGTCACAAAATACAGGAACGATTTCACCGATTCTTTTTAGTCTGTTGTTGGCTGTTTTTACTGACTTGACTAGTTGATGCCCAGGCCATCTATCATTAATTGAGTGTCTGTGTAGTGTGTACACTTTTGAGTTTCATCCAAGTTGAACCATTCAATCTGCGCTGACTGCGCTGTCTAAATATCGTTTTGAGATCATGGTTGAAATTTCTTGAAAAGGAGGTAGTAACCAACCGCACAGCTTCGAGACCCACTGCCACTGTGTTATAAAAATTCAGCGGAACTGCATTGATGCGAACTCTTTCCTACATCGCTAAGGTTTTTTAAATGCGAATTACGCTTGTTTTATAAGACGGAGTCCCAGTTTTCGTCAACATATCCAATGGATGTGGACGGCGAGCTGAAACGGTGGCTGACTCAGCTAGAAACCATTGAAACTGGTGTGCATAACCTGTTTGGAGAGGTGCAAGTTCTGCGAAACGGACGGTACATTCGAACAGAGCAGGTTTATAGAAGGTGAGTTAAGATTTGAAATCACCGTCTAGTTTACACCTGTTTACAGGCAAGACGTTTCTATCACGTAGCCAATACTTAGGTTTCCTTTGCTCATTATATTCCATTACATCATAGCAAACCAGCGTAAAGATTTGCTCAGTAGGATATTTATAAACCAATCAAATTAAATTTGGTCACGCGATTTTAAGTTTCATGCAAAAGTGAAAAACACTCCCCCTTCACATTTTGTAATATCTGTGTTTGTCTAATAAAGATGTTAACAGAGTAATATTTGGCTCGCTTAATTATACTAATTGCTTAAGGAAATAATTTTTTGTGTGTATAACGTGTTTAAATAATTCTGACTTTCAAATTGTTTCGTATGCTATTGCCTATCTGTATAGAATTCCAGAATTCCGAAATTGTCCATTTTTCTGAGGGGAGTTTGAGTGATTTGGAGACTTTGCAGCATAACTAAACAGCACCTGTTTGGTAGGCCTGAATTCCTCTGATGAGAAAAAAGCGCCAAAGTTGACTGCTTGAAGTCAAAATTGTTTTGTGCACAGTTTGCTAAGCGGCAAACATTTGTTAGCACTAGGTATATAATGACCAATAAAGTCAATTAAGCAGCCTACCGACTTGGCTAAAAACACGAGTCACTCAATTACTGTGCAAATTTGACAGTGGCTCTCAGATACTGGACCAGAACCGCAAACCAATGGGAGAGCAGCAGGGTAGCGCCGTTTCTAGTGCCTTCGTTATGTGTGAAACCAGATTACAGAATTGATTTATTCGAGTTTGGCAACAGGAACTTACGGAAAAGTTCTTTTAAAAACATGCAGGTGGGAAATAGTCCTGTCCGTGTAGTTCATTGGTGACAAAGAACTTAATTTAACGGATTTCTCTTCCTCTTTAGAGTGTGCACAATACATCAACGTTTCCTCGAACTGCAACGGCGTTACCGAAACATCCTCAAAATCAGATCACTGAGTCAATCAAACGATGGAGTCCTGAAGTCGCGAGTCAGTAGTGACGTCCTGTTATCTTCCCCTAACGGTCGTCCAAGCCACAACTTAAAGTGGCTTATCGAGAGCAACAAGCACTTTGGAACCCTTCAGACTGCACTGAATTGGGTTCAGGATAGGAAGGCAATTGTCAAAAATGCGCCGTTCGGGGATAATCGCAAGTGTATGTTATTGTCAGTTCCATCATTTTGAATGTCGACATAAAACGTTGAGGTCCGTTAACCTCCTGTTGAAGTGCCTTGGGCTGTAGTGTTTTTTTTTTCATTTTCGGCTGTAATTTTAGGCTTTACACATTTCCCGTAACGACGTGCCTAAGCCTCTGATTAATTCTCTCTTGCCCTGGCGGCTCTCAGTCGTGCTACTTTTGTCTTCCTTTTTTAAGCTGGTCCTTGGGCTTTTTTGCATCTCCCTTTTTGTGCAAACTTCGTGCCTCATTAAGCGGCACCAAAATGCTTCTCATTTGCATTCTATTATTTTATCCCTTCGTAGGTTACTAAATGTGGTGGTTATCCCATACGCAGAAACTTTTTCTCTGTTCATTTCACACATTCCTCTTCTGTTAGTAAAGCTTTTCTACTGGTTGTAGTTACATTGATTTGGTTTCTACCCTACCTTTATGAATCTCGATCGTTCCTATTGACGTTTTAAATTCTCTTTTCAACTATGCATTTCAATTTTTTACTGATTTCGTTCAACGTTGATGGTTAGACACCAATTAGAATTCCATTTCTGTGTGGTAACCTTTGGAAATGGTATCTTTTTCCTCGAGAAGATTTATTCAACGGAAGTATGACTTTGCCTGAGAATACAGCAAAAATATAATTTAAGGGCTAAAAATGAAGTACGAATTCTTTTAGCGTACATGTCATTATCGATTTTTCTCCACGTCGGCGAATAAAACTGCAATGCATAATGTTTGATTGGCCACAATATTTTGGCCAAATTTCTGTCCTCTAAGTGCTAACAAACTGCTTGAATTGCGTCTATCATGCGCGTTAAGCAACGATGGCCCTGTATAAGATGTAAATTTTGCCTAATTTACTTATTATTGGCATTTAAAGTACGAGCCTTGAATCTTTGAGCTGTAGGTTCCACTTCTCTATTTGCAGCCATTACTGATGCGACAAAGCGCTACGAAGTTATTCATAAGGAAATCGAGGCTTTCAAATCAGACGTGGAATTGTGTCGAACATTCAGGAGCCAAGTATCTGAAAGTGAACTCAAATTCTTCGAAGCTCTACTAGAAGACATTGAACTTCAGTATGCTGAGTTAATGGTAGGCTGATGCACTTCCTTATTACTGGTTGCCAGTAATTGATGCAAACTGACTTTTTGACTTCTGAATTTTAGAAACATTCCACACGACGCTTGGACTTCGGCCGTTCTTTGTTGACTTTTGTCGAACGCGCCAGCGAGTCTTTAACTTGGCTAAAAGAAAAGGAGGTTATAGAGGTGACTCGTGATTGGTCTTCCACACAGCGACTGCAGTCTGCGGAGGTTTACGAATTTTTCCAGGTAATTTGTCAATCATCTATGAACTTCCGCTTGTTAAAGGTGGTTAGCTGTTAATTTTGTCACACTAACGTATTACTTTTTCACCTCTAATAGTCTAACTTTATCCTCATTCACGTGAGTTTATGTTGTTGCTGTTGGTGTTGTTCTTCTTTTGTTAACGTTTTTCCTTTGACTTGGGAAGGGCAGCTACGCACAGTGGTTTGGAATCTGCTTGAACCTGAAGGGTTTCTAATAGCAGTGACCATTAATTAAGTTAAAAGGAGTCGCCCAAGCATTGGCCATCGGAATTGCGTGAGTTTTATAGGGTTACAGTTCCTCTCTACAGTGTGGGGCAGCAGTCACGGACATTGTTAGGTGATATGGTGAAGTATCCGCATGGCGCGCGCAATGTGAATTTCCGAGATAGTGTCACGGCTCTTTGGTGTATGCAGTGCTGAATGCCGTCAAACTGGAAAGTGTGATTCAATCTGGTTTGCCTGCTACTTTTATTTTACCAAGCTATTTGGCCGATTCACAACCCCGTTCCACCTCCCACATACGCACCGATTTTATAGACACTCCAGGTTCCGAGGTAGCTGTCTTTGATCGGACCTTATCACTCCTAGGTCATTCGTTTACAATTGTTTGTCTGAACGCTTGGGGCTGATCATGTGCATCCCACAAAACATGAACGCATCAAAGACAAATAGGAAACTTTAGCCATTAAGCGTCAGTAGGAAATAAAAGTTGCTGATTGGGACGTATATCATGACGATTCGTATAAGGACGACCGTATATCGAGAAGTGCAGATTATGTTATTTCCCAAACTGGATGTGTGAGGCTGCAGTTAACGTTGCTTTTTCAGTAGAAGCTCGTTTTTTAAATTGCAACAACAGCTTGCGTATTTAACGTGTTTGATGTGAAGTGGAGTTTTACAGTCTTGGTTATGTAGATTGCACATGTGTCATGTTTTAAATGTTCCTGGCTTTTGTAGTTATGATCATAGTAAGGTTGCCTTTTGTTAATCACAGGGACTTCTTAAAGAGATTCAATCTCAAGAACAAAATTTTGCTGAGATCAGCACTCTAGGCTCGTCCCTACACCTCGCAGGTCACCCCTCTTTTGATGTTATTCAAGTGAGTATTTTTGCCTCTACCTAAATAACTTGCCCTCTATCATGGCTCCTTGGTTCAATTGTTTATCAGTAGTTATCATTACTGTTAACCAAGCACCTTACATATCTTCTCCAATTTTATACATGCAAATATCGTGGCTAAGAAGGTATGAAATTCGCCCACCATGAAATTTATAGCATATATAGGGAGAGAAAAATGGAAAATGCACAAATTTTGAATGTATCTTTCACCCGAAATTCCTTTGAAGTCACCACGTCGTGAGTTGCAGGAGTTCCTATCTCAGTTGACCTGGAATTAAAAAAGCCTGTGTACACCCAGCCAACAGAGCTTTTAAGTTGATTCGTTCTGGAGCCTCTTCGGAAAGTTCTCCTTGATATTTTGCTTCACAGCGCCTTTTGTTAACTCGTTGATGTGTGGTTTTTTATTTTCTCGCCACAGACCTACCTAACCTCCCTGGATAGTCATTGGGCGTGGCTCCTCCAACTTACGCATTGCCTTGAGAAACGTTTGGAACAGACTGTTCGATTCCAGCAATTTTTTGCCGAGGCCCAAGACGTTGAAGCCTTCCTCGCCTCTAAGCTGCAACAGATAAATGACATCCTCCTCGAATCCCAGCCTGAATGCCTTTCTGTTGAGTCTTGCAAAAGTCGCGTAGAAAAGATTTCTGTAAGAAGCAATTTGATGTTTGCAAATGCCAAAATAAAATGGACCTGTGGATTTTTTAAGGAATTATCATTGAGTTTAGGGTTTTAGATGTTTTCAGGCGGATTATATTTTAGGGGATTGAGGCTCCAATCATGCCACCCACGAGGTTTCTGGTCGATGATGCTGAGCGTTCTTCGTCGGCAATAAATCTTAAGCTGCATTGCCATGTAAAAGAATAGGTTGGCATTAAAGCATTGATTTAACCGACACCGCGTGATTCGTCCTCATGGTAATCACTTCAGGCTTTGAGTCTGACGCAAAAGCTTCCAAACCAAACCAACTAAAGTTATGTCTAAATCATGGACACGTACTGCGACCTCCACGAATTACATAGACGGGATTTCAAAAAGTAAGATGGCTGCATACTTTGGTGGATATAAGAAGTAGTTCAACTTTTTTGCATCAGTGTAGCGCAATATATTGGCCAGAACTTAGTGCTTGATACATGTAGCATTATATTAAATTTTCGTTTCATGTTGAAGTTATTGAAATTGGAAATTTGACCGCCAAATTTTGTACATAAACTCCGTTCGGGTGACTATGCATCCCAATGTTGTGACAAGGCAAACATTGTGTGACTTTTTTGACGATAAATCGCTGATTTGATTTATTCTCTTTACCCCAAAGGAGATAGGTGATGCAATTAGAGAGCAAAGCGGTCTGGTGGATAAGTTGGTTGCATTGAGTGACGAAATCATCGAGTTGGCGCCACCTAGCGGCCCCAAGGTGCCAGTCGTCTCACTCTGTTTCTTCATGCCCAACAACGGTCCACACCACATGGAACTGGCGCCATCGGCGTGTAATTCGACTGCCGTCACGTGGCCTTCCGGAACGTTCGAAAAAGGGGAAAAGATGACTGTCATCGCGAATCCCACGCGAATCACTCTTAAGGTGGTTCTTTTCTCTACATGTTGGCCACTAACGGTAGATAGAAAGCTCCCCTTGTGTTATCTTTTTCGTGGAGTCGGACTCATGCAAGTGCTATAAAAGCTCCAAGACTAGAATCCACGAAAATCCCACTGATTACTTTAGCGTATCCAAATCTATACCCAAATACCGTCACGATCGGGTTGTAATCGACCACTGATTCTTCTTCTTGTTAGAAGTCTTTGAGATCTATTGTTATCACTGAATGGGAATCAGGAAATGTTGATCAGCACCAAACTATTGATCCTGTTAATGCTATCGCCTCCTTTTTATGATTACTTTAGCTGAGACGCCCTACCGGAGATGAGATAGATGCTCCAGCAGTCTGCTTCTTGCCGGCACGTCCGTGCCCCGAAGCCGTGGCGAGGGCCCAGGACGTTGTGGCCAGTTTCCAACGCCTGCGAGTAGTTTGGGTGGATGCTGAGCTCACGCTCTATGGCCGTCTCCTGAAGGCCACCATGCATTCCTTACCGCAAGAGCTGCCTCCTATGCCAGATAGTGAAAAACAGACGTTGATGCAGGTAAACAGCCCTCTTTATCGTCTTGTACAGGAAATTTCAAATACCAAACATTGGGCGTTTTGGTTATCTGTTGTAAAGCCCTCACTAGCAACCTAGAGCAAGATAGAATGCCATTTAAAGCGAATAAAGTCCTTTAGTCGCTATTTTCGGATAATTCCCACCGATGAACCGAAATTGACTCATCCTATTTGATGCGTACCCTGAAATTCACTAGATTCGGTTTTCACAACATAAAATTACCAACGAACAGGTGTAAACGTTGCTTTTTTCACTCTTGTCAGAACTTTTCCGTCTTTTTACTTCACTGAATCATTGTATTCAATCCGCCGTAAAAAACGACTTGTGCTACAGCGGACAATGTAGCGTTCATATTAATAAGACATCGTTTAGTTGCCTATGGTGAGAACAATTAATATCTCATATTTTGCCAATTCTGTTGGTCATTTGACCCATTATTCAAGCCTATTTAATCACTGTTAGGTTCTCGAAATAGTTGCTGATGATTATGCAGAACGCCTAAAATTCCACAAAGGTACTAATCTAAAGATATAGGTTTCACCAAGAAACAAAGCTACTGGGTAGGGAATTTCACGCCAAATCGCACTTATTTTGCCGAAATAAATATGGAAATCAAAATCTACGATTTTCATGCGATCCTCAAAACTTCTAGGCACTTCAATACTCGCGTACACAGTGGTACTGGTGTGCCATTCACCACATTGTGTGACTAACTGCCCCACAGCCTCTCGGGCAGATCCCATTATTACAAGTAATAACCGTAACATCGCCCGGAAGTCGCCAGTGATTCACCTCCACAGAAATACGAATTGACATTTTATTTTACCGTTGTGCTGATGACTAGTCACTTGGTTTTTAGCATAAGATTATCGCACGGCTTTGTTACCTGCTGCAGCCTTTAGGCCAACTAGCCTTGTCTGGTTAATGTACCGTGGCGCATTAATGACTGACTGTCTGATTTCAATAGTAGTCTAAGTGTTTAACCAGACATGAGGTAGTTCCATCTTGTTGTTGTTATGGCGGCTTTACGTATCCTATTGACTGTCCTTACCCTATTTAGCAACTACATGATGATGCTCAGCGCCATGTAGTCGGAATGCGACTGGCAAATCGACCGATCCAGGAAGTAGAGACGTTCCAAAAAGAGATCGACCTCTGCTTCCATGCCTGGAAATCTGGTGACTCAGTCCAGACGTCAATTACGCAAGCTGAACGCGATGCGGTCGACGAAAAGAAAAGATCTGACGAGCTGCGGCGTATCCAGAACACACTTGACTTGTTGATTGATTACTTAAAGCAGAGGAACGCCCAGGTGTTACCAAATCAAACGGTCACATTGGAACGCTTTTTGAAGGAACACAAAGTTAGTTTTTTCCATTCTACCCGTCATTTTCACACCGAACGTCCTTTCGTTAAAGAAGTAAACCGAAACACGAGCCTGCGCACGTCTTAAGCTAATTGTCTCGCAATATTGTTTTGGTAGAGCTAACGAAGAACTTTGAGGTCCTTAACAACGACAAATATAATCTTCTAGACCTGTTTCTTTCAAGCCTGAAGGTCTTTACAGTCGTGATAATCATTTGTCGCTGTCTAAATTGTTTTTCATCCCAATCAATCGGGAAAAACTCTAAACATAAATATTCTACGATGCATATGCGTAGCTTTTATCACCTGACTTTCATTCACTTCCTATTGTTTTACTACGTTTTGCCTCGAAGGAGTGGTCTAGATCGGTTAATCAAATAATAGAACGCCTGGAGTACTTTTTGAGTGTGCAAGAAGCAACCAAGGCAGAACAAACCAGTGGCGGCCCTAGTTGTTCTGCGTTGCTCGCCGTTGCGCGTGAATTGGCCAGTGTGGGGCAGGCGACGTCAAGGCGATTGGCCGAGGTGGACGCGATCCTCGTCCGCGTCGACAATCTGCAGCGCGAGCTGGCTGTGGCCGAACGACGCGTTGTCGAAGCCGCCGCACGGGTGCATTCGCCGCGTCAGACGCTGTCTGGCTCCAAGGCTTCCTTGCGGAGTGACGCCTCTGAAATCGAACTTGTTAGCGTAGAAAACGCGCACGCCGAACTCAAAGCAAGTCGGGCTTCTTTTAAGTCGCACAATGTGGTGTGGGTTGATTCTAGTCATCTTGGAATGATTTTCAATATCCGCCATCACAAAAGGGTCAAATGCACACTGATAATACTCAACGTTCTATAAACACATCACAGCTTAAAACGAGTCTCGGATATTTACCATCAGTCAAATTCGACTCAAGAGAACGAACATTAAAATGTACTTTAAATATTTGTTGTTGAGACAATTATCGGTACGCTGTGGTAAAATGAGCATTAACACACAGCTCAAGCCTCACCTTTGCCCTTGAACGAAGATCTGAAAATTCCGAAACATTTCAGGCTGTATCGTATCTGGACAAAGTCCTGACTGCTACAAAGTGTGTTGCCGGACTTTCCAAGAATGTAGAAAGTTATTTTAGTGCATGTTTCCATTAATAAGATAACAGTGTAAAGCAACATATAAGGCTGTATCAGAGTGCACTGTCCCATCGCGTTAACGTATCAAGTCATTTTCCATGATAATCAGGTCGTCTTCTGAGGGACTTCTTGGAAACTTCTATCATTATCCGCTATTATTTGTGCATCTTTGATAGGAAGTGTCAATGGTGCTGTACGATCTGCGAAAGGCCCTTGAGCAAGTACCCCACCAACTAGCGGCTTTATCGACGCAAGGAATTGCTCAGAGAACGGCTTTGACGAATTTCCATCTCCCACCACCAAACACTGCCCTCCTGGAGAAATCCATCGCCAGCGTTAACTCAAGATGGGCCAACGTAATCAACCAAATCGAGTCGACGTGAGTCTTTTGTTTCTACTTGCATAGCATTGATAGCGACGTGATTATTTCAAACGTGATTTCTCTGCGGTTTTGGTGTTTCCTTGCTGCATCTTAATCAGGAATCGAACCGATGTTCCTTACGACGAATACGAATGCTTGCTCACTTCTCAAAAACCATATTTCTGCCTACGGTCAAGCCAGGATTAAATGGTGTCCTATACGCAGGATTTCTTTCCAGTAAAATAAGTTCCGGAGGCTCGAAAATAATTTAGCGAAGTTCACGACACATCACTTGAAGGTGCACAGAAATCTTATCCACTGTTCTAGGACTTTACGAATGTTCTTTGGCTAGTAACGTTTCAAAATCCACGTCTATTTATGAGAAGGCAGAACGACCTAGAGTTTCTGTCGAAGAATATAATGCATCTAATTCAGAAAAGGTTTCACATGAACAGCCCCAGGAATGTCCATTTCCTATCCCCATACTGACCGTTTAAGTTAGTCTAGGACTCACTAGTGTATTAATTTAACCCATGTAATAATTCCCTCTTCTAGTAACCAGCAGTTAGTCGAGACCTGCCAACACTACAAGACGGTAATCAGTCTGCGAAGAAGTCTGGGTATTTGGTTAGAGAACACTTCTGACCTTGTTGCCTCCGTGGAGAAGAATCTCAAGAGAAGGACTAGCAAAAACCTCTCTGTCACGACACTACGAAGCATCGAAAGTGCCTTGTCGGAGATTGTGGACAATGAGGAAAGGCTGAAGGAATTAAATCACACCTACGCACTTCTCATTAAGGGCCTGGAGGTAGATTATCAAATATTTAAATGTTCAGACCACTGGAAAATTTTCCACATTCTGCATAATCAATCGATGTCCACAGTCTCTTGGTTTATGTTGGAACTGTAATTCACGACTAAATTAAATATCCAAAATAAATCAGGTCGACTTAATACCCTCAACTCCCTTAAGAACGCCAAGATTACACTAGTTTGCTGAAAACTACATCAGAAGCCTGTGTAGGTTGATGCATGACAGTCAGCTCTAACAACGGGTCAAATATCTGACGAGCAGGTGTTTTCGATTTGCCTTTTTGCCGTACAGTCTATTCGAAAGCAAGATTCAGTGTTTGGTTGGCTGGAGTTTCCTGTGAAATCGAGGGGCGACTCTGGCAATATTGTGTTGTTTTCTCCTCTGGTTCAATTCTCGCTTTACCTGCGGTCCTTTTGTCAAAAAATGGCTATTTAGCTTTGTGATCATCGTGGATAATCACTCATTCATGTTTAAACAATGTCGAACCATGACTCCCAGCGTAAAGGCGAAGCATGGTATGTGGTCGGGGTTTACCTTCAGGCTGCATACAATCCAATTGTTATTTTCTGTGACTTTTAAGGACTCGGCAAGTCAAAGTGATGCCTACAAACGTGCAGTCAGTAGTCTTCCGTTCTCCTCGATGGAGACAGCCACAGCACGATTTGTTGGACCGCCTGGCATTGGGATTATTGACCTGGCTTCCTTGGAGGCCTCCGTAGCCAAGGTCAACAACCAGTTCAAAGGTCTAAGGGACCGGATTGAGGACTTGAAGGTTTTGGCTAAATACTTAGTAAGTTTTGTTATGCTTCAAGTTTACTCCGTTGTTTTATCCCGGGTAGCAGCCTACTGCCATTTGGTGTCTTGTGCTTGTCATCTGTGCAAATCCAACTCTACTCAGGAATTCCAGTAGTTGATTCATCGCTTTGCTGATGTTGAGGTTTGGCAGCCGGTTAATACGCCGTTTCGTGGAGGCCCGATTAGTAACTGCCATGAGCTCTAGCAAATACTCGATTTTGGTATAGATAATTAGTATGAAGTTATTTTTGTCGTCTTTAAATAGAGACGAATATAATTCAAAATGCTTTTCCGTGGGTTTTAAGTTACATTTTCAACTAACGTTTTTTACCAAAATATGCGACACTGATTCGATTCTGACATTTTATCTGAAAATTTAAAATAGCAGGTCGAAGAATCAATTTAAACTGCTTCATTTACTTTAAATTGTTGCCACTTTAAATCATACTGTTTGGGTCTAGTTGCACAGCAGTACCTCACTTCGGATAGTCACGTTTGAAGTGGAACTCACTTTGCCGTGTCACACCCTTTCACCTGCTTCCTCAAAGCATTCTGTTTACTGTCTCGTATTGTGTCATGTGACACTCACTATTTTAGCAGACTCAAGTCACTTTTGATCTTACTGTAACGGCTGAGTTTACCAAACTTCAATAAACGCATAATTGACAATGCGCTACGTACCTGTAACATATTTGACGCCATGGAAACACTTTTTTAGGCGTGACGGGATGTTGAATTCATGTAACAAGTTAATTCAAAGAGCTTGCTATTCATTTTGGAGTAAACTTGGCTGTGAAAAAGGCTTTTCGTAAACTTCACTTTAGTGGTTTGGTTAATGAAGCACCTGAAATTCCACCTTGCCATCTCCTCTACGTTTTGGAGGTGTCTGCTGATAACTGACCGGATGAGCTCACATGCTCCGTAGTCTTTGGGTTTCTCTTAATCCGGTGGTATCATGGCAGCTTGACTCAAGACTCTACCTTCAATCAAAATCTCCACTTTACATCGTAGACACCACAAATGCCTCTTGTGTTGTTGGATAACCACCAAATTGATATTTGTAGGCGCCGTTCACACGTTTCACTTTCAAACGCCCTACCTGCGTAGCTTCCCGAATAATTAAGGCTTCGGTTGTATCTATGTTTGAACACCATTCTGATTTGTCTTCCGGAGCTGTTTGTGCGTGTTCCGCTGGCAACGTGGCACATTCAGCGTCGCTACTTGAGTTTCTCAATACTCGCTGCACAAGACATGATGCAGCAGACCTCAGAGCCTCGGTGATTCTAAAAATTCTGTAAGCAGCGACACACGGGTCAGTTTTACAGAAGGCGATCACGCAGCGTTTAGTCGATTGAGCGTGGGGGGTATTCCAATAGGGTTAAGTGGCTCAGCAGGGAAACTGGGGTGGGGGGGGGATAATTAAGCACGAGAACCGTGGCTGGCGGCTGTGAACTAATGCAATTCACCAGATTCATAAATTCCAAATATTTGCAAAGTACCGAAAACGATCATATGAACTTGAATATAGGTGTGCTATTAACACCAAATCTTTTTAATTTCGTCAAATTTAACATTTTCTTCCGCTTTGCTGACTCCGGAAAGTGGGTGGTTTGTCTAGACCTGATATTTAAAATTAACTTCCGATGAGGGTGTTTGCATCTATCAAATACCAAGTGATCGTTTTAATATATTTTGGGATATAAAATCCTCCCTCCTGCCGTCATTTAAAGACTTGCTTTTGATATATTTGTGTGGTCTTCAGCAGACCCTCCCGGCCGATGGCTATGGCAACAAAAATTAGTCATGGCAGCCAGGTCAGTTTTCCACCTGGTTACTAAGTCATAAATCTCTTAAACTGACAGATCCTACATGATCATGCAATCTCGTATGCATTTTATTTCAGCTCTGACTCCAAGTAAGGTTTTTTTCATTTTTTGTTGACGTTGAGAAATGAATTCCACTGTAAGGATGAGCATAGAATGCTAATTTATGCTGGTCGGCAATAGGCTTTCGAACTCTGATTCAAGCAATGATTGCTTTCTTACATGATCAGAAATCCATCAAACCCCAAATTATTTTATAAATTGCTGCGCAACAAACTTGGACACACCTGCAACCTGCAATCGCAGACGCATTTTTAGTGGAATTTTATAGATGGGTTTACATTATGCACAAATTCATGCTAACATTTGGCCTACGTCTACCGTATGAATGTGTATATATGTAGCTGCACAGTTACCGGTCCTGATTTGATTTCTCAAAGGAAAAAGATGAAGAGGAAGAAGAAGACAGCGAAATTAAGGCGGTGGGGTTTCCAGTAGATCCAAACCACCTCTTAGACCTCCAGCATCGTATTCATGGCAATCTATTCGTCTCACAACTCGTAAAGAGTGTATTCTCCTTTACCCTAAACATTCTCCGCCTTCAAATTTGCCTCGGCTGTTCACATCTGGCTCCTGGTATGTCACGGATCTGCGCTCGGAGGATAAAAAGCTTCTGTGTCTAGCAGATGCATTACAACGGGGAATGGTTGACTTGAAAACACGCACCTGTCGCCCCTCTCCTGGGTTGAATCTCTCTTGGTCCGAGGCCGTTGATCTCGGGCTTCTTTCCCCCCTTGCTGTTCAAAAATTGTGCACACTGGATGAGAATAGCGACTATAGCGCCCTGACAGAGGCAATCTCCGGGGAGATGCCTGCTCATCAATTTGAACAAACAGTTTGCTTTCTGGCGAGGGGTGTTTTCATGTACGTTCAGTCAACAGAAGTTGCATGGCGAAATTCCTTCACCCATCGGCCTCCTAGCCTCACGGACTGGCTCTCCGTGGGAGCATTTAATTCGCAGACACGGCGGCTCCGTGTTTGTACACTGGACAAGACTTCGCAGGCCAACTCACGCTTCCTAGAAATTGAGATAAATCTAGCAAAAGCTGTAAAAATGGGGTTGTTGGATGCTTCTCGGCGGGAATTCATAGCACCTCAGTCAAGGTGTCGATTGAACTTCAAGGAAGCCATTTCTAGAGGGTTATTGGATGCAAAATCAGCCACTTTTCGTATTTCTGGCTCAAAACATGGTTGTTTGGTTCCAGTAGAACAGGCGTTCGAGAGTGGTTGGATTTGTAGGCCCCAAACGGTCGCTGAACTCCTCTTGTCTGGAAGATGGGTTAAGGGTGGAATTCTTAGTGAAGATATTGAGCCCACTCCGCTGCCCCAAGCAATATACATCGGACTTGTTGATTCTGAAGAATCGTGTTTACTACTGAAAGACGAAACATGCCCAATTTCTCTACAGGCAGCCTTAGACAGAAAGCTTATGTCGGCTACTGGAGACGTCGGCGGCTTGCCATTGTGGGCAGCTATTAATTTGGGCCTCGTCTGTCTTGTTTACTCAGAAACGCATCCACCGGTTCTCGGTCCAAGACGGAGAAATGCATCTGTAAAATCTTTTCCAACGCATCCACTTTTCGATGCTATTTCAAGAGTCTCACTCAAACAAGCTGATGCCCAGTTTTCGATGCTGTTAACCGCCCCTAGTGGCATCCTTACTACAAGTATGGAGGAATTGTCAGGCTTTCGTGCATTAGCTGAAGGTTATATGCGACCCGCTACCAAGGCAAATCCCATAGGAGTCGTATTCCATAATGGACGGTTATTATCTACCTCGACCAATCTTGGAGATGTACTCACCGTTTATGGGGCACAGCTTCTCCTGGGATTAACCCCCTTTCGTCCATCCTTGGGCTTCATGACCACCCAAAGATTTGTCGTCCGATTGACGTGGATGATTCACGATCGAGAAGCCGTTGAACAAATTGCCCTCCCCATTATCCGTAGGAGAGTGGGCCCGGTAGTAAGTTTCAGCAGTGCATGGTCAACTCACACGTAACCCTAACCAAATCTCATTTGCATTGCGTGTATGAACATTCAAATTATGCCCGCAGTTATCTGAATGTATTTAATTCACATTGTGATACACTCCTTGCTAATAATGTTCCTTGGGATTGCAGCCATTACCAAAGAACACCCGAGGCAGATTTGCATCCAAAGAGGCAGTCACTCTGGAGGAGGCAATTTCGAGGGGTTTCATCTCACCGGGCGGTCAGTTTTGTCGATCTCCGGGTCATTCACCCATCAGCATTGCTTCAGCAATCTCTGTTGGTTTACTGAACGCCGAGAACTCTTGGCTGAAGGACCCCAACTCGGGTAGGTGGATCACTCTCAATGAGGCCATATCACTCGGTTTCATTGATCCAACCAACGGCAAGATGCGTTGTGAGGGACAGTGGATCTCTATTAGTGACGCTGCCGCACGCGGCCTTCTGCCGTCTGCACGGACGGTCTCATTTGATGATACAGTCAAGGGGAATCTACTTGAAACCCAAAGGGACGTCCCGCAAAATGTTTCAACAGGAAAAACCACCATTGTTGATGACGCTTCTTCGCAGCGGTGGCTTGCCAAACCAAGTTCGGAGGCCTTTAATATAAAGCCAGCGTCAACTCGGGCCCAGGAAGCGTCGGTGGCACCGCAAACTACCAGTTTGAATAACACAACTCCTTTAATGGTTGAGGTAAGGCAGTTTACTCGTGAGTGCTCTGCGTCTGAACTACCCTTTTCCACTGCTAGTGATGCGGTTTGCTCAGTCCCGCAGTAAATCAAAGGCGTTCTCGCATTTAACCAGTAAATTTTAATAGTTCTGGAATGCATGACAACTTGACAAAATCAGTAAACGACTAATTAAGTTAAAAAACGTCTTCTTTCAAGTAACACTTGTGTATTATTCAGGTTCACGTGTATTACGAGCTGTCCACGGTTCAGTTCTCAAACAAAAAAAAATATTTTGTTTCATTCTTGTGTAACTGAATTATGCACATTAAAAATACTTTTCCACTTACACGTACCTGATTTTTTTCTCCACATAGATTGTTGATGCAGGAGAGGTGCAAAGTAGTTTCGACACGGCATCCACGCATCGCTCTGCAGCAAGTCCGCTCTCCGTTTTGACTCATTCCTCTTGCAACAGCTGCCTGGGCTCTAGCGATACTGGAGATTTCTTCCTTACCGGAGGATCTCGCCGTCGAAGTCGCAAGGTCTCCCCATCTCTTCGTCAAGAAGAGGCTAAACGGAAGCGTAAACCGTTAACCCGCAAGGTGGTTCGACATTGCGTCGTATCTGGCTTCTACCTTGTCACATCTGAGCAGTCACTTCGAGTGGAGACTGCCATAACTCAGGCGATGGTCCGTGAAGGTCGTGTTGATGTTCAGCGAGGCCTTGTCTACGATCCGGACTCTGGAGCCATGATTAATGTTGGAGAGGCTCTCGAAAAAGGCTCAATAGTTGGTCTCGTGTTTACCAAGTCGGAAGTGGAACAGACTGGGGAAAGAACTTTCTGGTTAGAGATCTTCCACAAGCGACATGATGTGTACCTCGTGGAAGGAGTCTATGACGTTGGTACGAAAAAAGTGGTTCCTGTGGAGGAAGCACTGGCTACGCGTCTGATTGACCCCGTTCTTGGACTTTATCACCAGAAGGAGACTGGGGAAACCATAACTGTTGAGGATGCACATCAGCAGGGCCTGATTAGAGTCGTAGCACAACTCCGTCCTCCGTGCACCGATCTTGCCACCACACGATTCGATTCCATCCATTATCGCACAATTGAGGGTGATGCCAGAATTCGAGTAATGACAAGCAATCTCAAACGACAGGCGGAGGAGTTTGCTCTACGGGAGGACACAGTAGAATCCGATTACTCGAAGGTATGAATTTAAGTTTGTAGACGTGCCTACTGATTTTGCCAAGTCAGTAATTCCCTTTAATCATGAAGTGGAAAAAATCAGGCAAAATGCACTGGGTTAAATCCTCTTTTCCACTCCAACAGTTCTCTCACATAGTAATGTAATCCAACAGAAGCTAGTAATAGAATAAATGAATTCAATAAATAACGTGCATCTGCCTAAATATATCATGTTAAACTAACCACGTAACAAGCCCACGAGAAAGATTTTTAAAGGATATGGTGTTATGCAAATTTCTAGCAGTGCTACTTTGTATAAGTTATTGTAGTATGAATGTGATAGCAAAATGAATGTCACATCACGTTACTCAAAGCAAGACCACAAACTGGACACATTGTGGTAGGGAGGGTGTACTAGGCCCCTCCGTTCCCCGTCTGCTGCCATCTTCACCTGACCCGACACCTTCAGACGAATTTGAGAACCCTTTAATCAGCCACCAACTGATGACTATAAGAGATGTTTTCAGAGCGACCAGTATTATACAGACGATATCGATAACTTGCCCATGGATGATAGATGGGAAAGAGGACAGAAATGCTTGTGGTAAACATGGAGCAAATGTTTGCTAGATGTCATTGGTAATGGACGTTAGATTTTTGACAGCAATTCAAACCTCTTTACTGAATCGGATTTCTTGCATTCTACCTTAAAAAGCAGTTCTTGGCATTAAGGACTGAGTTAACTTACAAGTGTTCCTGATGTTTTGGATCGTAAACCTTGAGAGATTATCGTTTACAAATGCTCATAAGCTGACGACTTTTCTATTTTTTTTTCCACTCCCAATGCCCTCTAATGTTTGCTGTTGTGTGTTGCTTGCGCTTATTCCGCACTGTCTACGGCTTGTTTTTTTTCGCTTTGCTTATGCGCAGTTTGCAACGAAAAAGCAAAAATTGCCGCTGGATATGCACCTCATGGGTCATCTTGCACCAGTAATACTAACAGACGGAACAGCGATCTCCGCAATCAAACTCCCTCTCGTTCGACGTCTCGCTGCCCAAACCCTGCCGACCATTTACGAGGCGCATCGCGAAGAACAGTCGCCTCCGCGATTGAGCCTTGCCACAGCTCTGAAACGCGGGTGGATAGACTCTCGAAGCGGCCGGCTTAAAAGCGCGAGTGGCGCTGTCTCCCAGCTTAACCTCTTTGAGGCTGTAGAACAGGGATTTGTGGATCCGAATAGCCTTCTCGTTCGTATCACGGGTGGTGAGGTTGTTGTGAGTCCAGAAGATTCGGAAATCCGATTGTATTCTCTCGCAAGTGTACTAGAAGAAGCGAACGTCATCGCAAAAGCAAACAAACACATCTCCCAAGCTACGTGGCAAAACGATTTACTGAAAGCTCTTGTCGTGAACAATACGAATGCAACTGATGGCAAGATATGTGACACGGTAACTTCGGAAGACAGGTCTCGGATTAAGTCCATTATTCAACAAGGGAAAAGAGAAAGCGATAAGAAAGATAAGAAGACTAGTAAAGTTGGGATTACGCTGAAGCCAAAGTCAGAGCCAACTACAAAGCCCCCAGGTGAAAAACTGAGTCTGGTTCGAGCAATTCAAGTTGGGCGTTTTGATAAATCCAGCGGAACTGTTACCACGCAAACACACCAACAAATATCCCTTGAAGAAGCAGTTGAAATGGAGATAATTGATGAGAAAACGTCTCTAGTCCGGCACAAAAATACAGGCCACTACAAAAGTCTGGGCTATTACCTTAACGAAAAGACCATCCCAATGAAAATTTGGTTATCTTGGCCGATGGCTACTCTTCTAACACGAGAAGAAGAGGCTGACTTTGGTTATCGCAGACTGAATCGCGGCGAAAGGCTCCCCTACGCCGCCGCACACGCTTTAAATTTAACCGACACTCAAAACAGAACAGTACTGAATCCTCATACCGGGAATTATGTCACTATTTTGAACGCCTTCCTTAATGGCCCTTTGTGTGACCGGCGAACAGTGATCTTCTTTACAACTAATCGGGAATACGTTTCCGTGGATTCTTTGCTTCCTTGCAGTCCAGAAAATGTCATAAGCGAACTGCTTCTTAACAGGTCTTTCTGTGTTGAACTTCAGGAGGATGTTTTGGGAGGCGGGTCAGAACTTCCCGTTGATTTGGTGGAAAGTCAGATTGCGCCCAAACTAAAGCCATCAGCTTTGGAAAATTTCAATCCACCAGTTGATCTTAAAACTGCCGTTCGTCTCGGGTGGGTAGACAGACAGAGTGGATTCATTAACGATCCCTTTACCGGACATCGACTTCTTTTAAAGGAGGCAGTCAAATCGGGCCTAATTGATGCAGAACGCTCGGTTGTTAAGGCCCCCGTGACAGGCCAGTTGACGACCTTAGACGAACTGTTGAAAAGCGGAATTTCATTGGATGTCCCATCCTTAATTAACTCGGCCTGTTCAGATGATGCTAATGCTTTACCAGGACAGAGCACCTGTGCCCCTTCTAAACTTCCTGAAGCAGTTCAGACTCAATTTCACTTTGCTGTCTCTGATTCCGACTCGACTGCACCAAAGCAACCAGATGATGTACCCAATGAGGTTAATATTACTGGAGTCATCCCCATTAGTCAGGCCTTATCGAAGTCAAAGGAAAGCCATGAATATGCACCGCTTGTGAGCAGTGTTAAAACCACGGACGAAGATTCGTTATCGAAACCTGCGAGGAAAAGAGAAGTCGACGAGATGGTTCGAGACAATGTGGCGGATTTGGCAGAAGACGAGGACACTCACGTCGAAATTGTCACTAAACAATCCAAAGTGGTTGATGCTCTTACGAAAGTAGGACTAGGTATAGCTGCTGCAGTTGGTGCGCCAATTGTCGGAGGGGTTCTTTCTTATAAGGCAATCAAGGAAAAGATCAAGGGAAGCAAAGAATCAGACTCGTCCACCTTGCGCCCTACAAATGAGCAGAATCAACAGGTCCCAACTGAAGTGGAGACATGCCAATTTGGAGAGAATAGCAAGTACACTACCTCCAAGGACTCAATAACACCTTCTTTCCGCCATAATGACCTAAAAATTGCGGAACATGAACCAGTTCACGAAATGGATTGGCAGCAGTCTAAACCAGAGACAGATTTAACGTACACTACTCAGAATGACGAGGTCATAACTCAGCTTGTTACTTCGGATAGCGTGTTAGAACCGGACGGGCAATTTTCATGTGTTCATCCTGAAGCCCAAAAGGATTTAGCGGGAACTCCAGATCAATGGCCTGCCTCAGATCAAATTCAAGACTCCTTACATGGGTCGAACAAACCATTGAACCTTCAAGATTCTACGGTTACTACGGATGAGAGAGAAGATCTCGAAATTTCTGGAGATGGTGTTTCACAGATCCAACCTCAGTCTGATTTATTTGAATCATCACCAGCCCAACATAATAATGCGAAGAAAGAATTCGCCGAACAGACAAACGTCAAAGTGCCCTCCAAAGTTGAAATCAGCTCAGTCTCGCAAAATTATCAAAAGAACTTTTTGGAAACTGTGGGCAATGCAAGCGATGAAACAGGGAATCTTCTTAAAGAAGGCTTCGATTCACTTTCTCAAGGTCAATCGCTACCTTCTCAACATCAGTTGTCGGGAGTCGCGGATTCAGGCCCTGTTGATCTCCTTGCCAAGGAAGATGCCGCAGATTCTGAAGTCTTCCCCCACGGGCAACCCCACATCGATAAGGCGTCAGCGCAAATTGGAGAAGCGTTGGTTAATCCAGATAAGGCTCCAACCGTTGTGAATCGCATGGATTATGAAACGTTGAACGAAAGTCATCCTGGAGTTCAGCCTTCTTCCGATGTTGACATTGTTCAGCACCCTGCCGATGCCAGTGAGCAGGTTTCACTGGATCATCCACAACGGGCAAAAGTTGACGGACTTGAAAATTCCCACCATGAAGAAAGGGGGACTGACGGACAGGCTCCTGTTTTTTCAGATCCATCAAGCACTGAAATTAAGGAATCTTCACAGAGTCAAAGTTTGGCGTCATCCGACAAGGAGCAAGATGAGCATAAAGGTGGACCGAATTTAGGCGACTTAATCGAACAAGAAGCTAGTGTTGATATTGACCCAAAAATTAAATTATCTAAAGCAAGTGATACACGAGCAAAGCCCATCACTCCGTCTCAACCCAATTTCGTACTGCCAAATGGTCAGAAACCAATGGACGTTTCTCCGACGCCACAGCAGCTTCTTCCTGTCCAATCATCAAATGACTCCCTACAATGCGCATCGGATTCTCTAGATGACCAAGATGATGATTCCCTTCAAAAAGCGAAAACTACTAACCAAGATCACGAAGAAAAGTCATTCGGAATGACTGATGAGGATCAAACGGGTTTGAAACTATCTTCCCGTAATGGAAGTGATGAAAAGCTCCAGGAATTTGCGTTAGACCATCAATCATCTCCTCTTGACATCAACAACGCAGCGGTAGGAGCAGAAGTGTCTAAAGAGAGTCAGGATACCGTCGTCCAAGGTGTTCCCCGAAAAGATGACCAGAGATCTCCAAATTCCTACCAGAACCTAATGCCAAAAGAAAAATTCTCAAACCAAAAAGGTGCCAAGTTTCGCGATTTTTCTGAGGAAACGTCGAAGCACGTGCCAATGGACATGACGAATTCTAACTTACTTGAACAACCGGTGAGTTTTCGTGCAGTAATCTTGAGATTGTTTCGCTTACACCATTATAAGTATTGTTTTATATGCTCTAATCGAATCTCTTTCTGACTAACCTCACTCTCATATCTCTCCTTTTTTTCCTTTCTTACCCAAATAATCTACGGATGCGGTATTTCATGTTTATGTGTTGCTTGTGCCTGCATTTTGAAAATACTTCATTTTGCTTTGCATCTTGGTGTGAATGTTCTGTATCCTGAATTGTTGACTATCATGCAATCGCGCATGCCCCTAGGCTGTACATAAGTCCGTTTGTGAAGTAGTAAACAGTAGGATGTATGAAGTTAAAGATCTGTCGGCAACCAGACCAACTTCTGTAGTTGTCAGCAAGCACCCTCCAGCATATGACAAGCATGGTGCAAATCAATCGGAATCAGGGGGTCTGGCGACGTTGTTGGTTCACAGTGCAACCACCGATACCGACGTCATAACGTTAGGGCTCTCCAACGAAAACAACTCAGGAGAATCTAGCACGGTGATTAAGCCGAATGGTTCACACAGTAAACTCCAACACTGTGATAAATCTCTCAGACAAACGATTCAATCAGATGTCGCTGCACAAATTAAAACAATGAACATTGGTGAAGTTTACGGCACCTTTGCTGTGTACGATGCTGAAAAGAGAGCCAAACTAGGTATTACTTCAGGCACGAATGAAATTCTGACTAAAATCACTATGCCTCAGAGAACGTCTCATCAAAATGCGGAGTTCGAAGTGCCGGTTACCCATGCCGCATGTATAAGTACCACTGATATAAGATCAGCCTTGTTTGGCCTGGAGCAGACTGAAGGAAACGTGAATGCTTCTGAGAATGAATGGGCTAGAACGTCAAGAGATAATTTATCTTGTAAAGCTGATGGAGGTACTTTTCAGCCTTCTGCTAAAGAACCGCCACTGAGTCCTGAATTTGCGACAGACAATTTGGGAGAAGAAAAGCCAGATTTCAATGGCCCGACAATTGGAGCTCAGATGGAGGAGCATCAATTTCGGGAATCCCTTTCACCATGCAATTCGGTATTGGGTCTCACTGAACAGACTAGAGTGCCTTCGGAAATCAAAAAAAGACCTGGTGGGCAGATCGAATTTGATTCTGCACATCTCCGTGGATGTGAGAATCTTGAGCCACTGCAGTCTAACCTTGTTTTTGCAATATCTGACAGAAGTTTCAATAATGCGGCCCTGGGCAGATCCGTGAATGCCAAGCCTCCGAATCCACCTGCTTTCAAAGTGTCGTCCAGCAGTTTATCCCGGACCACAACGTGTTCTTCAGGTTCTGATATGAAAATAGGAAGCGAGAATAGGACGTCAATGCTGGAAGATGATATCTACGTCTCAGCACGCGAAGACCTTAGCGTCAGTAGCACTACTGTTAATAGCCGAGAAACCTCTATCGAACCCTTTTCAGACGGAGAGTTCTTCTCAGCTCGGGAGCATTGGAGCTCACCCTCAACTCCAAACCATTTTGAAAATCAAAAAACTCCAACACAGGAGATAGTTCGACGATTTAATGGTGCTTTTAATTCCTTCACGACTTCTCGTGCAAGCAGCGATGAAACACTCGATGGGACCATTAATGCTGCCTGGGTTGCCGCTGAACTCAAAAATGGCCAAGAGCCTCAGGACCAAAGAACTTCCAGCCTCGAAACACTGGATGGTAATCAGGATTCCGTTCAAAATTTGGCTTATATGAAAGAGATTGGGGTGACAACTGCACTCAAGAACGTAGACTCAGATAATTTTGAGAAACCTATCAAGCACGGTAAACAGAGCCTTGACGCGAACCTCGGAATTCTCCGTGCCATCTCTTCTGTCGAACCATCGAATTCTAGCTTAGTCTCTCAGGAACTATCCAGGTGGTCGGATCGAGGAAGTCCGGCCAAACCACAGGACGAATGTGTCAGCCCTTTGGCCAATGGTCACATAGAAAATCTTTTTACACAGCAACAGTTGATGGTGTCGGTGTTGCCATCAGAAATATCGGGCCATGATTCAGATCGGGAAGCTGAAAAACCCAGTAAAACGTCCTTGTCCAGACAGAATAACTGTGCTCAGAAGAAAGGCACGGATCCCAAAAACCATCTAAACCTAGCTGAAGACCCCATTACTGAAGTAGTGGAGGAGTTTCGTGTCAGTGATACGACTCTTCAAAGATCCAGAATGTTACACGATTCCCATGAACATCAGCACGACTGCGCAAGACTCTCGGTGGCGTCGCATGATTTTTCTGACGCTTCAAGACATGGCGCCGATGTCCAAACACACGAAGTCGATTTAAGAACCAATGAACTAGAAGCTGACGCTCTTGAATTCACCCCAAAACTGGATAATAGTTCCCAATCGACAAATCGCATTGAACCACCCAGAATCGAAATCAGGTGCTTAGAAGATGTCCCTCCAGCGGAAAAGCAACTTCGAGGCCAGACGGAAAGACGAAGTCAGGTGAACGGTGATGGCGATAGCCAGCGTTACGCTAAACCTCTGCAGACCGAGTCTCAGACTGAGGGAATGGTACCGAGATCAGCAGACGTGTTT
>UXSR01000331.1:0-43084 GCA_900604375.1 Mesocestoides corti
TATATTTATTTATATGCGCGAGGATTGACAGGCGTAAACTCTTGCGTCTTCTGTCTGTTGCTCAGACGATCCCTGACCTCCTCAGCCCATGGTTGTCTGCCTAAATTAGACAGGGATGACGAGTATTCCGGCTGTCAGAGCTGCGCGGTCTGACGATGTGGCTGATTGCGTACTGGTCGCTTAATTTATTTCGGACACATTAACCATGCGACCAACTCGAATGTGCATTACGTGCTTCTCGTTGCCGTTATCCATTAACCATGCAAACAGCGGTTACAGATTGCGTTTTACTTTAAGCTTGTAATTTAGTTTGCCAAAATACGCTGACCTCAGCGTCACGCGATTGTCTGCCACGGTGGAGAGCTGATGTCGGTAATCCTGACCCTCTTGTCAAAAGGACCTGATCACTTTATCATACCCATCAATGAATGTGCATATGTGCTTGGTGAATTTTTACTGTGGTTTAACGCATGTTAATGTCAGAGAGTATTTGCCGTAAGAGATTGGCATCGTGAACCTGTACAGAGCAAGGTTGTGCTTAGTCCTACATCATTCCAATTGTACAATTAACCAGACTGTTTTTGCATTTAAATATAAACTTTTGCGGTCTTATTCCTAGTGTCTCGAACAATAAATTACTTTTATTTACAAACCTATCCAGATACGTATCGACAGTGATCTAAACAACTCCGATGTTGGCTGAATATTGACGTAAGGAGTACTGCTAGTGGCGACAACTTTTACCCCCTAAGATTTTTCTAGCGTATGTAAGGCGACAATAAAAAGTAAGAAGGCAGTGGCTTGTCCACGTCGACAAACCCAACTTCAGGATAGGTGCGAAATTGTAATGTTAGCCTCATACTCTAACGCCGTTTCAACCTACGAATGTGTTATTTGTCAGCAGTGTTCAGAATTCTGCTCTCTCTCCACTATATACTATTTAAATACATGTAAAAAGTCAATGGTCAACAACTTCAAGCGAAAATGTAAGCTGCTGTGACATGAGCGAAAATGTCGATTTTCCTACATTTTGCAAGTAGACAATTTGTTCGGCAGAAGAATAGCCTTTGGACTGTTTAACAGTGCCTGGCCTATCTTGCGTTTAGGCGCTAAAACCGATACGGCAGGCCAAATCGCCATCATCTACACCAGTCACGACTTTGGCAAGACGGTTTCGTCACCAATTAGCAGCAAATGTGAGAATTCCAGTGAAGTCTTTATGCTGCACAATAGTTACATTGATTCTGACTTTGAAACAAAGAACCCGGATATATAATTAAGTGGATTGATGAAGAAAATATTGGTTGTCACTTAGCACTTGGTTGCGCTATGCAGTGAACAGTTTAAATGAGCTCCTGCCAGTCTCCTCGGTGTAACAACTAGATTTCACCAGCATTATTTTGCCGTTAAATGCATGTAGATGTTTGAGCAAAACTGACCTGATAGTTTGACAGACTTTGGTTTAAACACATCTGTCTTCTAGACATCAAATTTCTAAATTACGCCCACAATGGCGTAATGCTGAAGTCAAGGCGCGATAGAGCGGCAAAGGGCAAATGCAAAATAAATCGGATTGGACAACTGACGTTAGGTCGATTCAGCAGAAAGTGAATAAATACTCATAAACCCAGGGAAATCACTTTGATTTCGCATACACCGTTGCAGAAATGATGGTTCCTTCTTGTCTTATCCTCGTCCTACTGGTCAGCTATTTCGGTAGCGTCGTCGTCAATGCAGGTTTGTGCAAATATCACTGCTTCTTTGCAAATGCTTCACTTCAACCACTATTTTGCATTTCGTTTACTGTTACTTTCATTTGTACTAGGCATGGGATATGCGGTTGAAGAGGACACGAGCACAAACTTAGCGAGGGTTTTAAATCATGTGACAAATGAAATTGACCAGTGTTTGTCACATCAGCTGTGCCTTCCTTCACTCAATACGTTCAGAGTTCTTGGAACGGAGAAAGTGAATTGGAAAGGCAGGATCATGGCTTCTGTACCAAGCCAGCATTTGTATTCGTGTGAGTTACGCACTGAAACCATTGATCTGAGTCTCGCTAAATGCATCGAGGTAGGCATATTTCGGCTTCATATAACGTCCGACATTTTTTTCTATAGAAAATGTGAAAACGACTGTGAAAACGTGCAAAGAACATTTGAAACGCTCGTTTCTGACAGGCATCCAAACAGCAGACCGCGATGTATGTCGCTGGACTAGTGCTCAATGTCAAATTTGTCTTTTTAGGCACGTAAACAGATTAGTTTTTAGCAACTGCGTGCCTCACTACAAAGAAAACGGTTTTCTCTCCATCAGGTAAAACATTTAAGGACCCTGATGGTGTTTTTCTGTGTTCAAATATTTCTGTTTTTGCTGAAAAGTTGGTCCTTTGCCAATGGAGAAGGATTTCATTTACGGTGTCTGCGAATCGGCTATTTTTGCTAATTTCCAACATCAAAATATAAAAAAAACTGTGTTTAGGCAGAAAGTACAAAACAGTTTTATTCCAATAAAAGTCCTCATTTTATCTTCCACGATCCTCAAGAAAACGTAAATGCGTCTGCCAAGTTTACGCGTAAGTGAAGACATCTACGCTTGTAGGTCCGGAAGTTCTCTAAATTAAATAACACAAGTTCCTCTGGCAGTTGCGTTGACGAATCGACACTTGAGCAGATCAGGTTGCTGAAATCATATTGCAAGTGGTGTTACTAATTGGTTTTATGAATATTTAAAACCAATGACAAAAGAATATGCACCTACTATATTTCAGTTTTCTATTCGTCAATCAGATCTTTTGCAAAAATCTAGCAGATTTTTTTGTGATCGTGGGTAAATGGCTTTTGGGATCATGAAACATAAATTACATAGATGCAGGTATGCATACAAGTTTAAAGTCAAAAATGTGTAAATTAATAGTGGGTCTGAAGCAACAAAATAGGAGACATATTCATTGAAGACATTCTATCGATTAAATATGCTAGTGAAAGATATGGATTGGATTGCAACCACAGAAATGCGCAAATTGGGTTGAGTTGGTTAATAAGCTAGATTAGGCACTGCCATTGTTACAGAGAACATTGGGTGCTGCAGCGAAAACCAATTTACTTCAAGGTTTTTTTTCTGAAAGCAGTGGACTGCGTTCTGAAGTAAGCAGTGAATCCAAGCATTAATACTATAAAATATTTAGCTTGATTTTTCAAACCAGGTTCGCTGCAACTACAGGGTATAATAGACGTCTATAAAAGGCCCGTCTAAGCAAGCTTAAAGTATCACGATTGAGTTGGTTTGCCTTTAAGCACCAAATATTTGCCAAAGTGTAATTTATAACAGAATGTGATGCCCAGGTTCGTGGACGCTTATATGTTTATTATCATCGGCAGACACAATATTCAAGCCAATAGAGGGACAAAAAATGGGATTTGTTTGAATGCAATATGAAGACGCTCTTCACACAACCTCTGACCTCGGAGATTACTTCGTCTTATTTCGCACTACCTGAGTCGAAGGCCCTTATTTGTCATTAACCTTCACAATTGTCATATTTGCATTCGCTTCAATACGTATTCCTGGATATGTTAAAAGAGCTTTACCAAGCCAAGCTATTGTAGTGCACGTATAAGCGCTAGAAAGAGAGCAATTTCAAATTAATGTGTCAAATCACTGCTATCACCTGCTCTGGAATGAAGAAGAAGGTCGCCACTTGAAGAGGTATATGTGCAATGGCGAAAATCTACTGCAAACATCATTGAAGGAGTGCGGAGCGTCACATAAGCAGAGCATCCACAATGAGTTAATTTTAGACATATAAGTTTAAGTTCTCGTTGTCCTACTTGCTTCACTGTCTGATGAAGTGTAAACGTGGCAGGTGGAATGCAGGCAGTGTTTCATGCAACTCCAACTTACAGAAGTATCTTTTTTTCAGTGGCGAATTGCAAAATCACATCCTAACAAGTAGGAAACACCCCGATTTTCGGTGAATGCCGTTTCCATGATAAGGTAATTCGGCAGTTTTTAAAAATCTGGATTGAATTATTTCAAACATCGATCGAACATGAACTCACAAATTTGTGATGGTGTGCAGAAACGTGATATTGCGGTTCTGAAGCCAACGTTAAGTGGTTTAATTTAATTTGCTGACCACGTTGATTTGTTGCAATTTGTGGCTAGTCGTAAATACGACGTCGTCCGTAGTGATAGGAAATTGTCAAATTAGGTCCAGGTTTAAAGTGAGCTACCTTCGGCAATAGGTTGCAAGATGTGTGCTGTTCAAGAACCGAAGTCAAAGACCAGATGTCTTGAGGAGGCATTCGTCAGGTCCTGGCGGAATCACGCTAGCCTCATCACCTGTGTCAAGTTAAATGTTGGGCCACTCACGCTATCCGGGACGCAAGATAGACGACTTGATGAAGTGCTAAAGACAGTCGCCGCCCTTACCGGTTGGCCTTTTCGTTTCGCCACGGTACGTTGGATGGCTTGAAGGCCTGGGTGTGACTAAATGGGTACATACAGGCTTTTGCCTTATTTCTACAGAGTTCATTGTACCAATACAGGCCAAAGCGACGCCGTTCCGGATGTCTATAGGGATTGCTCAAGTTGTCTCTGGTGACTTCATCCACTTTCGACGATAGTCTGTCTATTCATCATTCTTCAAACCTATTAATGCCAAAATTGTAGGCCTTAGCTTTTATACCAAGGATGACAACATCGTATCCCAGTCTTAAGGAGATACACTCGTCAATTATATCAGCCATCTCAACAAGTTTCTATAGTGATTCATCAACGCTCTGGAACGAAAGTATTACATTCGCATTCATCAGGGGGCATTTGGACCATAGCAGTCGCATAATGGACACGTCAACTCTGTTGTTCCCGGCCAGGTGGCGCATATAACGAAGCAGATTGGCCGGATGACTAGAGAGGAGGTGTCGAAGACGGGCCTCATTCGAGCTGGTGGTTCACGTGAGGATAGCAGCTTTAATTTTTTTATAGGGGTAGTAGCGGCCTTCACTGAGGATAGAAAAGCACACCAGAGTCGACGATCTACACTGCCACGACCTGACTGAAAAAAGAGTAGAGTTGCAGGTGGTGCGTAGCTCGACTAATTTTTTATGGCATGTATGGTGCATGTTGTTTGAGATAACATGTGCGTTTACATGGCCTTGCTAAACATTGGTCCCTGAACGCACATCGTTATGTGAAGAGCATTCGCTCGTGCTGACTAATTGCTTTCCTACTGCTCACCACAGGGTTTTCAGAGGATATTGCTTCAATCAGATAGATATCTCAGTAGCGACATCAACTGATAATAGAGGGGAGACAAATGCAAATTTTGAGGCATGAGTTGACACCTTAGGTTACGAAATTGGGTTCCGACCTGCAGAAACTAAACTCGGGAATCAGCACTGTATGGTGGGATGTTGATTGAAATGTTGTTTGCCTCACTGACGTTTTCCGCATTAGGGTCACATACTGTTAACAAATCAGAAGGTTGTGTCTTCTATGGTCATTAAATGCAGCGTCTTCGTTAGCAATACCTTACATCCCTGCTTATCGACAGACCCTAACGTTCGATTAACTAGTCAATAAGCTTCACTTTCGCTCGTTTGATGAAAGTTTACTACACCAATTTTTAAAGTCCTGCCATTTAGTCAAGTGATCACGTCTGCTAATTCATCCGTTTATCCATCTGACCATTCAGACGTTAGTACTTTTACCCAATCACCTAGACCGCATCAGTCAAGCGCTCACATTCATAGCGCACACGAACATACTAGACGGTTAGACTTTACAGTGAATAGTTTAAATGAGATCCAGTACGTCGCGTTGTTGAGATGACTAGCTTCCACCAGCATTATTTTGCCGTTAAATGCGTGCAGATGTTTCAGCAAAACTGGCCTGATAATTTGACAGAGTTTGATTTAAAGACACCTGGCTTCTTGATATCAACTTTCTACACTACGCCGACAATGGTGTAATGTCGAGGTTAAGGCAGGATAGATTGTCATGTAGCAAATGAAGAATGAATCGGATTGGACAATTAACGTGAAGGAGAATTTGCAGAAAATGAATAAGTACTCCTACACCCAGAAAAATCTTCGTGATTTCGCATTTACCGCTTCAAAAATGTTGATTCATTCTTGTCTTCTCTTCCTACTGGTCAGCTCTTCCGCTAGCGTCGTCGTCAATACAGGTTTGTGCAACTATCACTACTGCTCGGCAAATGCTTCACTTCTAGCCATAATTTTAAATTGCGTTTTCTGCTACTTTTATTTGTACCAGGCACGGGAGATGCAGCTGAAGGGGACACGAGCACTAACTTAACAAGGGTTTTAAATCGTGTTACAAATGAAATTAACCAATGTTTGTCGCATCAGCTTTGCCTTCCTTCACTCATTACGTTCAGAGTTCTTGGAATGAAGAAAGTGAATTGGAAAAAAACAGGATCATCTCTTCTGTACCCAACGAACATCTGTATTCGTGCGAGTTGCGCACTGACAGCATTAAGCTGAGTCTTACTAAATGCATCGAGGTAGGTACTTTTCGACTTCATATAACATCCGACATTTCTTCTATAGAAAACTTCGTATAACATTGTGTACTCCTATTTTGGTCCTAACGTACACGTTTATCATGGTAACACGAACCAGTGCGGTAAGAAAGAGAACGCTCAAATTATATTGACTTCTATTTACATTTCAGGCGAATAGTACACACCACTTTTACCAACGCATTAAACCGATCCGCATTACCAACTTTGGCCTGCAATTTGAAGCACAGGAACTTAGCAATGGCCACTTGTACATCACCAACAGCAGACCCTACGTGAATGGCGAGATGTTGATACCACCGAATACAGTTTACACGAACCCCAATAGTATTCTCTTTGCCTTCAAGAATTTTGTCAATGGGTACTGCTAAACGAAAACCTTGAAACACCCTTGCACACCGCTAACTAACTTTCCCTTTTGGTATGCATTACTTCTACAAATACAAGCTTTGCATTCGGCAAATATTTGTTTGTTTACTGTTTGGGTTTAATGGTGCTTGAAAAAACGAACTGAACATTGTGCAGACTGTGTGCAGCTTGTAAGGCCGATCATCACACACTTGCACTAGAGGCCAAAGTCGCAGAAATACTGAATTTTAACATATACACATTCATATACATATACATATTGAGTTATGATGGGGCTTAAATTGTATAGTTAGAGCATCATATTGAGGAATTGATCATCTTTCCCTGCATCTAAAATTGAGTGAATTCATAAACTTTAAAACAACAAATGTTCTTCTTAAAAAGCTTCCGTCAAAGGTTTTTTCATATTGCAGACATTGCAAGTAGTGGAAATGGTGTAATGTCATTAAATTCGGAGATTTTTGAAGGTGGAGGGTTAATATGAAGAAGGGGTAGATCATTTTTACCAATATAACCCTAAGTCTAATTCGGCAGTGCTGATAACCAGGAACTTCCCAAACGTGAGCGCAGATTGCAAGCAATGTAATTAAATATTTGACTGCTAAGCCCAAACATTTGTGCAGTTTCAACAGCAGTATGTCGTTTAGATAACTATCAGACTACATGTAAGCAGAAGAGACGCCAAAGTGAATGCTTGGCATGTTAACGAGTTCCTTCAATGCTGAAGATGATGGCACCGAGAGAAGACGATTCCTTGAAGCAAAGCTGTGTTGACTACGGACGCTACTGTCCAGATGCTGCCATGTTCATCTATCCATGTTCTCGACAATTGACCCTGGTGGCTTTTAAGACATTTTTTGATGAATACTGCCCAGTGACAACTATACATCAACTACCTGACACAACACAAACTATGTCTCACATTTCCACTACATTGTTTCAGCACTTGTGAGCTTTGCTCACTTTGATTTCTGGCTTTTTGTTTGCTAAGAATAGATAGTCTAGGAACACTTAATGCTTATTCATTTGCTTTCAGTTACTCTTATTGGTCCAGATTTGTGAAGTGCGCTCGTTGTGTGCATGGATGCATGTGTTACTTAGAAGTCGAGTTGATGTTCACGTGTCGTAATTCTAGTTTTACATAATCTGACAATTGTACAGCATGTGTGCAGCGTTAAGGACGATACTTTGCTCTCGCCCGAGAGCCTTTGTTTATGGAAGGGTGCACACACAAACTGTGTTAAATTAATAAAATCGCAATCGATAAAAGCCAATTGGTAAGTTTTGTGTCAGAAGGAATCAATCTGCCGACAAAATGGTAGCTAAATTATTATAAAATTTGCGCACACTCAAAGAAGATTAATAAAAGTAGTGAATGGCTATGATCGAAGCCTAATAACCCGCTCGTCGCAGCCTCACACACACGTCCCACTTTTCACTGGGACCGCCTGCTCATTCACCCCTCGTATGTACCACCACCACCCGCTTCATTCAAGTGACCATTCAGACATCTGCATTTCTTCTGGTTCACTCAACTCTGTCAGTCAGCAAACACGACTGCATGCAACTGCCTAGTAAACAGTTGTGCCTCGTGCTGTCCGGTCTTCTTGTTGTTCGCGGGCACTCAGTGTAGCGTAATTGGCCTAGATCCAAGGCAGTGGCCCCTGTGTGGTTCAAGATAACATGTCGGGGCCCAAAACAAATGCTTCACGGACTAATGTGTTTTTCAGTGACCATGCATGTCCTACTCGCATGTAGATCCCTTGGTGACTGTTTACTAAAAGGTCGACACTTTTGATACAATTCCTTAGTGTACGATAAGGTGAAGAAGAAGGATTTTTTAAAAAAAGTAAATCACTTAGAACCACTATGTGTAGAAGGTGCAAATCAGACAATTTGCCCTCGTCTCTATGATCAAGGCGTCAAGAAATGCCATCGTGAGATATCGGAACGAAGGTTTTAAACATGTTTTAAGTGGGCAAATGCGATAGTGAATTTAATGCGTTAATTGTGACACTATTTAAATTAGACTCATGTAATTCTAGTCACAATTGTCTTCGCTCCAGAAGATGGACTAAAACGTGCGTTCTAAAATGCCTTCGTAAAGTCACGTAGCCAAATAATCGTTTTTTTGCATTCAGTGCATTTGTGGGCCAACTAGGGGCATTGATGGATCTGCAAATGGCAAAAGCATCTAACGTCATGCATTCAAAACGAATTATTTTTTGTTAAAACGCACCAACAATTTCAGCTCTGAACTCTCCGCGAGTGAGTGCTTTGCCTTCAATTTTGACAAAAATAGCTTTGCGGTTGTCATGACTTGTGTTGTCTTGAAGAGATGCAAATCAACAGCTCATTTCCGCATAATAAATTGCTTAGATCGTTAAACATCTATAAATGTGAAAGCGACTGTGAAAAAGTGGAAAGAGCATATTTCATGTTCGTGTCTAACAAAGAACGAATTTGGAAATGCGAATTGGTTAAATGCGTTTGAATGTGTTGATTGTGCCCGTTGCCTGTAACCGGCGTTATGGACTACGCTTTAGAAATCGCATAAGGTTTCACACTCACTGCTTCTTTCTACCATAAACAATACTTACAAATATGACAAATATTGTTAACATATCTGCTTCATCCCATGTGAAACGGTAATTTATTTACCGCAAGGCATTCTGTGAAGTGCGGTTCCAATCTCTCAGCGCGTAAGTCGCATTAATGTAAGGGCAATCAAAAATTCACGTAAGAACACAAGCCATTTTAAACTCACATGTAAGATCGGTGACATCGATTGGCATTGCAAACAGCTTCTGACCTTTCATAGCTTGACTCCAAGTCCGCAGTTTGTCATTATTCCGCAGAATTTCGATCCCCGTTTCTCTTCAACACATATTATAGTTTACGCTGAACGAGTCGCACCTAACCTAGTTGTAACAACGGAAGAATAGGCGCTTGGAAGAATGCAATTTTAACATAATGTGCAAAATCCCTGCTACCATCTTATGAGGAACGAATGTTGAAATCGCCAATAGGAAAACATTATTTGAAAAAGCGAAGATCTACTGTAAATGTCAATGAAGTAGTGCTACACGTCAAATAAGCAGAACATCCAGAATGAGCACATTTTAGACAAATGAGTTCAAGTTCGCGATGACCTACTTGCTTGACTGCCTGATCAAATGTAAACGTGGCAGGTGAAATGTAGGTTGTGTTTAATGAAATCCAAATTGCAGAAGTCACCATCTTCAGTGGCAAATTGCAATAATACCTGTTTGCATTTTGGGTAAATTAGAGTAGTTGCCATGCTCAGTGCATAATCGCAACATCACATCTTAGCACGTGAAATAAGTAATTATTATTTGAAAAGTGCGTTTTCATGAATAGTTGATTTTGCAGCATTTACAATCTCGATGAAACTTATTCGAAGAACGATTATTCGTGAACTCGCAAATGTAACCTGGTGCGCAGAAACACGACATTGTGGTTTCGCAGCCGATGTACGGTGGTTCAATTGATTGAGCTGACTGCGTTGATTTATTTCTGGTTGTGTCTAGTCAAAAATAAGAAATCGTTCGTGGTGATGGAATCCCGACATACTATCGCAATGTCACAGCAAACATTTAGGCAAATGCATTATGAATTAAATCATGGACGTTGCATATCTGTATGATCAGAAGCCAAAGAGATGGATATTTTGTTAGGCCATGAACAGCGCACGCTCGATCAAAAAGCGTCGGGCTTTCTTGTTTCGTTGGTTAAGTTGCGAAGTGGGTCTGAACTTGCGTCACCACAAATTCATGTAAGGCTCATTCGAAATAAAAATGCAAATACAAATCTACTAATCAGCAATCAACGTTGCGTCTCTCCTATCGTAATAAACGTGAGCCCAATTCTTGAAATCCCTTTCGTTGCTGTCTTTCAGTTGTTGAGGCAAATCAAACCTGTTAATTTGACACAACATTCGATTTTTCACCATCCAGTATCCTAACAACACCCTTTCAACTTGCCCTGAAAATAGACCGATGCTGAGTTCATGCGTCGGCGTGACATTTGACAGCAAATGTGAAACGAATTTGATTGAATGAACAAAGTGGCTTGGGGTTTTATCACAAGGTGAATAAATGCGCACAAGAAGCCAAGGAGTGCATCATAGTTGGTCTCCCACTATGGCACAAGTCTTATTTCCTTCGTGCATTCTCCTTGTCCTTCTCAATTTCTCGTTTGGCACAGGCACCACCAATACAAGTTCGTTCGACCTCTAATTTTGCTGAATAAACTCCTAATAATTGGGCATTAGTTGTTCATTGAGTAATGGTTTGATGTTTTCGCAATAGGCACAGAAACCGCAGCTGAAGAGGATTCAGCAGGGATCATCACACGCCTGACTCAAAAAATCAATCAGTGTTTGTCTGGTCAAGTGTGCATCCCTTCGATCTATTTGTTTAACCTTGTTGGAACTAACACTACGTTGATTTAGCCCACCTGCGTAGCATGCAGTTGGCAGGTGCAGAAAAAGACCTTATTTACGCAGACGGCTCATTTCGACCATGACCAGAATATACCTGTTTTCCAGACGAGATTGTGGGAATGGGCCCACAAGGTCGATACCTACGCTTTCGTTGACGTAGCCCGAGACATTTGGTTGAAGCTGGACTGTGGGACAGTGATTGGCGTCCTCTAATGGAACGCGAGGAACAGACAAAACGTTGGCGTGCTGCTTTGCCTAATTAGCCTTGTCCGGGGTGGTCCAATTGATTGTGATGGTCTGTGAGAACAGCACTCGCTACTCATTGGGGAATCAATAGACAAACGGAGGAATTGGAGTCGTATTGGAAATAATGGATATTGTCGCAGAGGGCATGCATTGGCCATGAAGTTGTCTGTCTTTAATTAGAGCCGTATCCGGATCCTCTGCTTGCAGTTTCGGCCAATTTGAAGTGCTGGGGTGTACTGTGATTACACTGACGTCGCCTGGAGTATTCGGAGTGGATTAAAGGGTTGGAAGTCGAGATTTAAAGAACGTGTTTTTTCATCGAACGAAATTCCAGTTAGAAGTCAAAGTCAGCTAGAAGCTTCTGCCTTTGGGCTAGTTGACTTTCCCGTTTTTTAAAACTCCACAACCAAGTGAGAGCCTGATGATCAGATCAAATCACAAGGGAATTCCATTCAGCTACACGACAAAAGTTTTAGAGAAATCAAAAATTTTCAGGAGTTCGCATCTAGTGGTGCTGTAATTGCGTTTAGACGTATCTAAGGTCCTGCTTATGCTATGACGTGGTCTGCGCCATCGATTTTGCGTTAGGATAAGACTGCATGCGGGACTAAAGTTAATTAAATGATTGCGGCCCATTTAATAGCTGAAACAATAATGTAATCCTGAGGTCGAGGATGTCTGGGACATCAAATGTAGAATTTGCATAATTGCACGCAAGTAGATTTAGCCATACGGCGTGTCATGCAGTTGGCAGGTGCAGAAGAAGACCTTATTTACGCAGACGGCTCATTTCGATTAGGCATTCACAGCTCCACAACTGTTCCTTCATTCGTGTCTTCTTCTTTGTCTACCACACTGCTCATTCGGCAGAGCCACCATTAACACTAGTTCATGCAAATTATAATTTTGCTCAGTGGTTGCTATGAAATCTGGGCATGCAGCTATTATTATCTCTGAATTTCCACAAATTCAATTTAGCCACTGAAAGTGCAGTTGAATTGAATGCACTTATAGGACGCCTAATAAGTGCGATTGACAAATGCCTTTCTGAGCCAATTAGTTACACATCAACTAAGTCATTCCACGTTGTTGAAAATAGCAATGTTGATTGGCAAGGCAAGATCATCTCACATGCATCGAATCCACCGTCTTATTAATGCGAGTTGCGCGTCGACAGAATCCAACTGCAGCCGGCATTCAAGGATCTTGCCATCAGTTGTGCATAGTAAAGAAAAGGCTGAGTTAGATTTACCGCATCCAAACTCATTCACTATCACCAATCCACAATACCCGAGTCATACTGCAAAAAAGACTGGCACATTGGGCTGCAAATCATTTTCGCAGGCCATTCAAACGTACAATGACAGAGGATTGGCTACGACCGGAGTGATTTAACATGTTCAGGCCCTTTCACTCACTACACCACCACGCTAACTGCGTCATCCATTGTTAGCTACTTCTCATCCCTTCCTGTCTCTGCTTGGCTGCAGATCCTATTTGCAGGCAATTCAAACACACAGACAAAGGAAAGGCTGAGCTTAGAGGGATCTAAAATGTCTGCTCCCTAGCGTGACAGCATAATATCGTAGAATAGCTAAATTTAACAATAAACAAGACTGGGACAACAGACCAGATTTTATTGACCAATCACTGGCCAAAACCTTACATCAGACGTCGTCCATCCGAGTTCTCCACGCTGGCTATGCCGCTTATTATATGCTGCTTCTCATATGTGTCTGCCTACGGTTGGTGGCACATCTTCCACCCATACAAACCAAATACAATGTGTTTGCAACAAGGGCGTCATTTGCGCCTGTTTGAAAGTGCTGATAAATCTGCTAGTTGGATGTTCTGACCAGTGAACAGTAATGTCACCTAATAAATGTCATTATTTCCGTCAAACTGTTGTGACGAAACTCGATATGTCAGTATGTGGCAACGGATTAAGGCTCCAAATGCGATTCCTTTGACTGCTAGTGACATCAATATCACCGTATTTGGAGGAAGCGTAAAGGGCACAAATTTGTGTATCCAATGTTGGATTTCCATCCCATCTTTTGCTGATCTCACTTGAATTCAATGTGCATACATTTGATGACTTGAACTTCCCAGCTGTTAATCATTAGTTTCTTCATAATTAAACTTTCAAAGTGAAACCGGCATTTGCTGTGATTGGAAATTTATGCGCCAAGGCTTCATGGACAGTTCTCAAAGAATCTGCAATGAAGTGCCCAAACATGCAAATCTGTTCGGCTTCTGACCATTCAGATGTGCAACGTCCATGAATCATTCTATAATTTTTATACATAATGTTTGCCATAACATTTTCTTAGTTTATCGCATTGCCGTCACCACTTTCGATGTCTTATTTGCGAGCAGCCACAACCAGTACCAAATCAACGCAGTCAGCCTACTCAATTGGACAACTGAACATCGAATCCAAAACCACAGTATCACGTTTCTACAAGTTATAGTTTCATAAAACAGCCAACATTTTACCTGCCATGTGCACATTTGACTAGAACACCAAGCAAGTAGGTCAACGAGAACTTAAACCCAATGGCATGCAGGGAAGATGGGCAGCCAACCAGAGGAGGACATGAATGAGGTGCAGTATATAATGAGCGGCGTGGCCAACGTGGTGGACTCGGATGGTCAATGCAGCCTGTTCTGTTGTACCAGTCTTAATCACACTTGGGCTCGGGTATTTTACAATGCGTGTGTGTGTATGAAAATGGTAGAAAATAGTTTGAGTTGGAGTTTTAGAGGAAGCGTCTAAATGACCAACCTAAACGCATTAGGAAGGTAAACAAACGTCTAAATTGATGGATCGGTAATGCGAGCAATGGTCTCTTGCAAGATGACGGACCTCTCTACTGTCGCATCGTCGCAGGTGGCTGCAACAATGAGCATTTTCACCCACCGTGAAACAGCACCGTTGAATTCTGTTGCAAAATATCATTGTTTGCAGTATCTTGCAGCTTTAAAATTCGCCCAATTTTCGGATTAAAAAGCAAAATACTCAGAGACAAGGCCCTTCCCTCAAATCAAAGCATGCGCATGCTAACAAGGATCTTTATGAATGCTGATGATGCCGCAATATTTCCGCTTATGAAATACTAATTAACGAGATTAACGGATGCATAATAAGAGCCAGCATTACAAAAAGTGTCGACGCAGAATCACTCATTTTCCACCCATTTGATCTTCAACAGTGCACATTTAATAACCCACAGCATGTCAATCTTCTGTTCGCTATAACCTCAATCCTAATGGATGCTGTACTGTCTCCAATGAACGTTCTTACGAATATTAAAAAATGCATGTTATTATAAACTTACTTGTAATATTGCTGATTTTGACTTTTATTGAAAACAGCCATTTCGATCTCAGAGATTATTTGTGTTATTTTGCATTACTTGAGGCCACGGCCGATGTTTGTCATTAATCTGCTGAATTCCGAATCTCGTATTCACTTCAACACATATCACTGTACATGTTGCACGAGCTGCACCAAACCTAGTTGAAACTACGACAGCATAAGCGTTTAGGAGAATGATATTTCAAATTAATGTGCAAAATTACTGCCGTCAACTGCTGTAGAATGCAGGAAAAGGTCGTCAATATTATGTGAAAAAGCGAAGATCTACTGCAACCATCTAATGGAGCAGTGCGGTACTTCACATAAGCAGAAAATTTGAAATGATCTCATTTTAGAGTAACGAGTTCAAGTTCTCGTTGACCTACTTGCTAAACTGTCTGATCAATTGAAAAAGTTGTAGGTGAACTGTAGGCTGTGTTTCCTGATACTCCAACTTACAGAAATGCTATCTTTAGGGGTAAATTACAAAATCACATTTTAGCACGTGTGATAAACATAGGCTACCTGACAGATGTCGTTTCCAGGATTAGTTAATTCTGCAGCATTAAAAATCTATATGAATTTTTTTTCATACGATGAGTAAATGTGAATTCGCAAATGTAAAAAAAGTGTGTAGAAACATGCAATTGTGATTTGGTAGTAGATGCACTGTGGTCCAGTTGAATATGCTGACTGCGTTGATTTGTTACGCGTCGCACCTAGCTGCAAACGGGATAAACTGGCGGAATGTTACGGCAAACATTTAGCTAAGTGCATTTCAGAAGCCATACAAATGTGCATATTTTTAGACTCCGCACTGGATGTTAGATTAAGAAGCATAAGTCTTTTGTATTTTGTTGGTCAAGTTGCGGTGTGGTTCTGAACTTGCGAACTCACAAATCCATGAAATGCTATTTCAAAATAAATATACATTAATAAATCTGCTACTCATTAATCGACGTTGTGTCTTTCCTTTTACGATAAAATTGGGCCCGATTTTTATCATCATTTTTGTTACAGTCACGTAGTAGATGAAGCGAATCAAAGTGGTTAATTCGACACTACATTTGATTTCCAACATCCAGTATCCTAACAACAACTTTCCAAATTACTCAGACAAGAGCGCCGTGCTGAGGTCATGTATCGGTGTGACATTTGAGAACAAATGTAAAATAAATGTGATTGGATGAACAGAGTGGCCTAGGATTATCACAAGATGAATAAATACCCACAAGAACCCAAGAGATGCATCACAGCTGGTTTTCCATCATGGCACAAGTGTTTTTGCATTCGTGCATTCTCCTTGTCCTTCTCAATTGCTCCTTCGGCAGAGGCACTGTTACTACAAGTTCGGTTAAACTTTAATATTGCTTAAAATGTTTCTAATAATTGGGCACTAGTTGTTCATTGTGCACTACTTTTATGTTTTGCAATAGGCACAGAAACCACAGTTGATGGGGACTCGGCAAGGGTTATCAGACGCGTGACGCACAAAATCAATCAGTGTTTGTCCACTCAAGTGTGCATACCTTCACTCTATTCATTCAACCTTGCTAGAGGGAACAATGCGAATTGGACCGGCAGAATCATCTCGTCAGCGCCTAAAGCACATGTGTATTTGTGTGAGCTACGCACAGACAGCATTGAACTGAGTCTCACTGACTGTCTCGAGGTAAGTGCATTTCAACTTCACAGGAAATCGAATTGAGTATTTTAACTTCTATTCATTTGACTAGGGGTATAGATGTTTTTTTGAAACCTGCACCTTTTGATTCATTAATAATCTTTGCACTTGGTGTGAAAAAATGCGCAATTTGTGTTTCAGACAGATGGTCCTTACTACACATTCACGCGTCTTGAACCAATTCGCATTGCCAACTTCGTTCTGCAGTTTACAGCACGCGAACTTATCACTGGTAACTTGCACATCGCTTACAGCAGCGCCCACACAGACGGTGTAATGGATTTCCCAGCACACGAAATCTTCACCGACTCTGCGCACATTCTGATGGCTTTCAGGAACTTCATCAATCTGCACTGCTAAACGAAGAATTTGAACCGCTGGCTGATGCATACATAATTATCAACCGCGTTTCAATTACATTGTATCTGACATTATGAGTTGTGCAAATTGTGGCTCCGTTTTTATTGTTCAATGGACTGTTGATAGTTTTTTTGCTTGTTTACGTGATTTTCAACCATAAATTTGTTCTGGTGATTAACAGTAAAGACAATATTGCTTGCAGCAGCAATCGACAGAGAAACAACCGCGAATTACCCCAATAAGATACATTTGGAAATCGAAGTGAAGTATGCCTCTAGTGATTCCTATTTAGCTATTTGAATCTAACGAAAAATGTTGAGGACAGGTTTCAAGATATAGGATAATGTCACAAGCAGAGCCCTGCTAGTGAAACACATGCATGGTTTCTATGCAAGACATTAAGAACAATCATTTTTTTCATATAGTGTCGCTCCCTGCATCATCGATTAACGATAATCGTCAGCTGCCACCTTCTGGTGTTTTAGGCTTTGTAAGTAAACAGCATTGTCACATTAGTTTTGGAGCGGATGAAGAAGATGACGAATGGTAGAATTCGGACAGAAATATTCTGGTCTAATGTATAATTGGCTTGCATGCTCTATATTGTTCCTCTCTATATGTGCCTTTGTATTAACTATTAGTAAACAGAGCAAGAGCGCCAATACAGTAAATAGCTCTTTTCAGTGTTCTCTAAACTTTTTGCCAAAATTCCGGCACATGTTTATGCTGTCATGCTTCTCACTGATGGTTTCATCAATTGTCACATTTACTATGTCGGTATTTGGCTTGTTTGTCGACTTAATTCGGATTCTCGCTGAGAGCAATATGCAAGGTGTTTAATCGACAAGCTACACACAAACAGGAAGCCCGCTTAATGATGATTGCATCCGATATTGAGTTTTTTTTAAGATAACACGTATTTGCTTATGAATGTTCTCAATAGTGTAATATTCTCATTGGTATGAGTGTCTTGATTTCATAACATGACTCAAAGTGCAGGGGCATGATATGCCGTTCTGAAGAGATAACTCAGTGAAGTAACCACATGCTCTCACTAACATGCAGTCAGCATCACGCCACATGGCAATCACACATGCAAATGTGCGCATTTGCATGTGTGATTGTCCAGAGACCACTGGAAATAATGGTCAATCGTTGACAACCAATTAAGGGGCATAATTAAGGAGAATTATCAGTAAAATTACAAAGTCATGTCGTGGCTGAATATATCCCTGACAGGATAGAATTCCTGGAAAATTTGCCCTGAGTAATTTCTGCGTGCATTTGCAACTTGTCTCTCACGGCAAACCTATGCACGTTCATTGGCATTGTTTGAGTGATTGAAGAAATAACTAGTTGAAGCGAATCTACGGCTACTTGGTTGTTAGTTCGACTTATTGATTACGCCCTAAATCGCTGCATTTTTATATTATCATCACGATACTATTGGAATCATAAATTGTTGATTGCTATGTGAAATGTAAAACAGAAAGGCAGGATCAAATGTGCCCAAGGCGCAGAATTTGGACCTTTATAAACGTTTTACAGCTTCATCTCCATCGAAATAATGAACCCCACGATTCTTACGCTAAGACTTCGGCAGTACCTTGAAGTCGATGGCTGCTCCACAAGTTCGTTTTACTACACGCTCTTCAGAGTTTCTTGTAGAGAAAATGGATAGACGAACATAGCAGTGTCTGGACAATTGCGTCCATAGTCAACACAGCTTTTCTAGTACACATAGTCTGATGGTCACCTGAATAACATATCTTTGTGCAAACTGTGCACGAGTGTGTGAGCTGTGCAGTCGAAAACTCAATTAAATTGCCTGCAATCTGCGGTCAACTCCTGGATTCGTTCGGTGTATCTAATGATATTTTTGCTGAAATTGCTGAGAATGATTTTTTCAACGATGTGTAAGCGGTTTATAGCTTGATGCGAATACCACTCTAGTATTGGTGTAACTTGTCGCTGTTAGAATTCAGTGGCCTTTGTAATCGTTCCTGGTAAGCATGACGGTCAACGTCATAGGAAAATACTAGGTCAGAATCGCTTACATTTCTTTCAGTAGTTCAAAAATGGCCACGACTGTTATCAATTGATGTGTGCTAGTGGGTGTGAGTGATTGTGATGAATTTTATCCCTGTTGGGCAGTTAGTGGTATATGGTAACTCAACACATTAATTAATGTGCTCACCATAATTAAAACAAACACATCTGCGGTAAACCGAAATTCAGTTGCCGCGACGCATTTCGTAAGTTTCAGTTCCCTTCTGTCAACGGGTAACTTGAATGTATATTAGGGCTATCAAAAATACTCATGTAATGAAGCAGGCCATTTTAAACTTACATGAAGAAATGGTAATATTGACTTGTATTGAAAACAACGTAAGATCTATCAGAGTACTTCGCGTCGTTTTGCATAACTTGACTCCAAAGCCAAAGTTTGTCTTTAATATGCACAATTTAGGTCCTCGTATTCTTTTCAACCCACTTTCCAGTATTTGGTGCAAGAGCTGCACCACACCTAGTTGAAACAACGGACGAGTAGGCGTTTAAAAGAATGCGACTTCAAAATGATGTGCAAAATCACTGCAATCGCCTGCTGAGGAATGTACGTGAAGGTCGCCAAAAGAAGAATATTATGTTAAAATGTGAAGATCTACTGCAAACATCAATGGTGCACTGCGGAACGTTGCATAATTAGAACACTTGAAATGATCACATTTTAGACTAATGAGTTCAAGTTCTCGTCGATCTATTTGCTTGAATGTCTTGTGAAATGCAAACGTGGCAATGAAATGTAGGCTGTGTTTTATGAAGCTAGCAGAAGTCACCATTTTCAGTGATAAATTGCAAAACCACATCTCAGCACGATTGATAAACACTGGCTCCTTGAAAATGCAGTTTTCTTGAGCAGTTTATTCTACGGTATTGAAAATGTAAAGGAAATTATTTTTCACACTGATCTAACGTGAACACACAATTGTAAACTGGTGTGCAAAATGTAATACTGTGGTTTGAAGCCGATGTAAGTGGTTCAATTGAATATGCTGACCGCGTAGATTTGTCACGCGTTTTTGCTACACTCCATCTTGGCATCATTCGCAGTCATAGTAATCCGACAATCTGACAGAATATTCAACCAAACACATTTTGTTTTATTCAAGGCCGTTGCATTACCGTGTGGTCAGAAGCCAAACAATATTTGTTTTGTTGGGCCATTGGCACTGCATGGTAGATTACTGGAGATTTGTCCACATATCCATGGCACTTAAAATTCCAACCAGAGCAAATGCGGCCAATTTGACAGCCTCAGAAAATTCCTCAAAAAGGCATTCATTCCTGTAATGGTAGTAATGAACTTTCGTATGCTCGCTGTCATATGCATATCGGCAAAATGGCTGCTGATTAAGGTATGAGTTATGACACGGCTCAAATTGTATAGGTAGGGCATCATATTGCGAAATTGATCACCATTCCCTGCATCCAAAAATCAATTTAATTCATCAACTATGAAGCAGCAATATCTTTTTTTAAAAAAAAGCTTTAGTTAAATATTTTTTAAAATGGGTAATTAAGACCTCTGCTTTCCAATACCAACAGATTTTTCTTAAACTATTTCCACATTTTACCGAAACGCGTCAGTGATTTGCGCAATTAAGAAAGCTGTCGTGTGTGACTACTGGATGTGGAATGCAGCGTTTTCCAGTGTTTCAATCATGGTGATCTTGAGGATACTCAGCAGCCACCTACAGACATCAGTGTGGTAGTTAGATTCCAGTTTAAAATTAAGAAACGGCGAAGCAGAAAATTCGGCCTAATTTGCTAGCACTGAAACCTCATTGCCTACCTACAACGTTTTCTTCAACCAATTGATTTTCTTTCTATAATTGTTTCGCTCCACTCTTATATCTGAAAAAAAAACATAGATTGAACGTAAACTAAATTGAAATAGTAGTTAAAATGTAAAAAATTGCCCGTATTGATTTCGTAAATTGAATTTGTGCATATTCTACCTCTCTTGCATTCCTGACCACTACTTACAGAATTCAACAAATGAGGTGACTTTGCACATTTTTTTACAAGCCATGAGATAGGAAACTAGAGTTGTTTAAGTTTCGTAGGCAAAGTATCATAAAATGCCAACTAGAGGCTTTTGCACTAAAGACGTTAGAGGGTGCGGAGTTTGTGATGACATTAGAGAGAAATACTATGAGGTTTATAGAGCTTCAACATTGCAGTTCGACTTGGCGTGTGTTGCGAATCGCGTTGATTCACACTCGCAAAAGCAAGCATTTTAGTGAGTGACTTCATAATTATTTGAAATTTGAAATGATGCCAAAATTTAAAATAGCATACATTTATCAGGTAGAATTTACGACATTAGCAATGATTTACTAAGAGAAAATGACTGATGATGTTGCTGGGAGACCAAGTGTAGACAATCGGCTGTGTGTCGCCTGGGTTTCACAAACATTTTTCCCCCGTTTGTTAACTAAACCATGTTTGTTTCTCAAGTCATCGTCTGTGTATTACACTGAATTTGAAAGAAGCAGCTAGGAGCATAATTTTGTGTATCCAATGTTGTATTTTCACTCACTAATTTAACGGGACTCATAAGAATTCCACTGTGTGTGTAGCCAATGATTTAATCTTCCAACATATTAACCAATAGTCATTATTTAAAAAATTAGGCTGCAAAATGGAACCGGCATTTGCTGTGGTTAGACATTTGTGGCCAAGGCTACAAGGACGATTCGCCAAGAATCGACCATGCAGGGCCCATGGTCTGACAAATGACTCCCATTTTCGGCTCCTGACCATACAGAAAGTTAACAGCCACGAATAAGTCCATAATACGTCTAGATTAATAGTCTGTTAAATCTATAATGTGCATATCTGAATGTTTGCTGTAACATTCGGTTAGTTTATTGCATTGACATCACTACGAACGATGTCTAATGTGGAAGTAGCCACAACCCGTCACAAATCAGCGCATTCAGCATATCAATTGGACCGCTTCACTTTGGCTTCAGAACCACACTATCATGGTTCTACACAGCATTTTACATTTGTGAATTAGTTTATGTAGATTTTGAATACTGTAGAATCAATTAATAATGGAAACCGCATTTGTCGAATAATCAATGCTTATCCTACGTGCCAAAATGGGATTGTGCAATTTACCACTGAGCAGGGTGACTTCGTTAAGTTGGATTTTCATGGAACACAGCCTACATTTAACCTGCCACGTTTACACTTGATCACACAGCTAAACAAGTAGGTCAACAAGAATGTGAACTCATTAGTCAAAATGAGCTGGTTGTTCTGTTTATGCGACGTCCCGCACTGCTTTATTGATGTTTGCGGTAGATCTCCCCTTTTCACATAATATTCTCCTATTGGCGACCTTCTCTTGCATTCCAGAGCAGGTGATTGCAGGAATTTCGCACATCGTTTTGTATTTGCATCCTTCCTAACGCGTATTTATGCGTCGTTATAACTACGTTTGGTGCAGCTCATGTAACATATATAAGAATACGAGGATCGAAATTGTCCAAATTAATGGTAAACGTTGGCTTTGGAGTCAAGTTTTGCGAAACGACATGAAGTATTCTGGGAGATCATACACTGTTTTCAATACAAGTCAATATTACCGTTTTACATACAAGTTTATGATGGCTTGCTTTCTTACGTGTATTTTTCAATAGACCTAATCGTGTTAATTGTACCCATTGAGGCTAAAGGCAACAGAATATGGTCCATCTGTGGATTATTTAAGGTTTCTTTCTGAAAATCACATGGTTGGAAATAAAATGAATTGGCATCAACACTTTCTGTGATGCTGATCCTTGTTGTATTTAAGCTAGTCCCATTTGGTAACACTAGATAACCACGATTGGATAACCCTGATTGAACTATACCCCTTTTTCCCCTTGGTATCTGAAGAAAATCAGGGTGTGGATCTGTAAAACACAACTCTTGTGAAGCAAATTGTGGGGTTCGTACGGAAAAAAAAGATCCTGCGACGTCAATGCTGGTTCACCTTATTATTTATTACAGTCACAAATAATTTCAAAGTGCATTCAGTAAGACCGAGTTTCACATTGTTGGAATAAAACGGAACGTTTTTCTGCAGTCCAAGACAATCTTGCAGATTCACAATGCTGTTCCCAATGACATTGCAAGGTTCTCGGTGCATGCACGCAGTGGATTATTAGCAATCCCAAATTAGTGAAGCCATTCAGCAGACATGAAAATGTCAATTACTCAGCACTTTTTCATTTCTTACTGTTATCAGTCACCCGTCATTGGGGCACACAAACAATAGGTTGGTGTGACGCCAATAAATGACAAATATAATCAGACAAGCACCCTTGCATTTTAGTTGGCACACCTTCAGTATTCCTTGCTGCGCAGCTGTTTCTGATCGCTTGGTAACACTGGGTGTCTATTTCAGGATAAATCTATATTCAAAGCAGTCAACAGATAATGGGATAAGTTGCACTAACGTGAAATGACGAAAGCTCAATCGGAAGAGCAAGGATTTTAGACTAACGAGAAGATAACAATGAAAACCGGCATTTGTAAAAAGTTATTTACCCATCTTAGTCGAACCTTCATAACTTTTACACAAATTTTATCCAACAATGTAAATAATCATGTTTAATTCACACTTATTAACTCTTACTTTGAAAATAGTTAACTTTATAAATGAAACCACTGTCTGCGAAGTTTGTTTTTCTGTTTTCAAAATGCAAGGCCCACTAATGCCGCAAACACCGGATATCGGATTAGCGATTTCACCGCGATCTTCGTATAGAGGCCAAGAAAACACTAAGCAGATAATCATTGTAACCGGTCTGTTAATGTCACTTCATTGGTGCTAGGCAACTTGGAATTGATTAAAGTACGCCGTTCAGGTGAAGAGTCTGTAATAAATAAGCGTGAGCATGGCCAAGTCAAGACTATCACTGGGTGATTAAGGCAGCATCTTTCAGGTTATCAAGAATATAAGCCCCGCCAATGAGATTGCAGAAATTCGTGAGTCGATTTAAGCCCTTGAATGTGTCCAAATTGCTGAGTGTCAGCGTGCACATAAGACAGTTCAAAATTGTGCAGTGATGCCTTAATCTGGGGGTGCATATATCAAGATACCCGGAACGACATTACAGCCTGGCCTTCTTATTGGACACCTCGCATCTTGCCAGCATCTACCAAACTCACACAGGCAATGGTGCAATGCGGAGGCCAAGGATCGCTATGGCAGCATTTAGCAGAAGATGAGTATATATAGACCCAGAAAGCTCATTACAGCTAAATATTCAACATTGCACTATGTTTGTGAACCCATGTCTTCCCATTTTCCTGCTAGTATGCTCATTTTGCGCAGGTGCTGATAACACAGGTTCGTGCAAATTACAATTTTACTTACTGAATGTAATGCAATTTGACCATAATTCTACTATAAATGCAGATGGAGGTAACAACAGCCCCACCACCGCCACCACCACGACGATATCTAGTCGCGTGGCATTTGAAATTGACGAATGTTTGTCTAGGCAGGTTTGCTACACCTCCTTCAAATCGTTTCACATCATTGGAAACAATAACGTGAATTGGCAAGTCAGGATCTTTAAACTTTCACCAGCCTTCTATTCGTGTGTGCTACGTTCGGAGAGGATTGAACTGAGCCTCACGGAATGCCTTGAGGTAAATTCATTTCAGTTATGGAAGAGCGCACTAATTGTTCAAAAGTTTACTTCACTTAGAACTGTTATGCACGTGAGTAACAACAATTGTGAGCTTTGTTCTTCAAAACAGGACTGAATGAAAACAAAACAATGGTCATTTCCTACAGCCTCGTTAATTGTTTACGCTACAGGCAAATGATACATGCTCCTCATTCAAACGTCTGCAACCAATACGAATTTCTAACCTCATTCTGCAATTTAATGCACGCGAACTGAGCAATGGCCGCTTCTACATCACCAGCAGCAGACCCTTCACAACTGACGCAATGTATTATCCAGAAGACGAAAACTACACGACCCCTATGAGCATTCTAACTCTCTTCAAGAAATTTATTGACGCCTACTGTTAAACAGAGGTCATGAGACACCAACTGACTTAACGCAAAATACCTTCACCGCTTTCGTGAACTAATTCCTACTAATTGGTTGCTTGTCTTTTTGTTGTTCTTGCTGTCGTGGGTGTGAATAATGAACTTCATTTCCATCCAGGTGCTTCTCGTGCTTGCCAACCGGGATATTTTGGTCAGCGGCACCTGCTAGTGCATTTGACACATTGAAGTCTAGCTAATATTTCTGCACTCTGCTTACTTTGAAAATCAGTCGATGCGATTCCACGTGGTCAGATGTGATCGCAGTCTTATTTGATTACTGAGACAAACATGGCGCTGCCTTGCTGTGTGACGTGTGTGTCTATTGAAGATGATTTTCACACATTTACCTATAAGTCCTAATGTCTGGTAAAACAAAGCTATTATGGCAAATGACACTACCAGAGTACCTGATTTATCCATTCATTTTAATGTTTGTGCTTAATTGTGAATTGCAATTAGAAAAAAACGCGTGCACTCTTTACTGATTAATGCAGCCGTTTGTTAATGTTCAACATCTATTCAAAAAAGTTTTTTTTAAAACTTGCGTGGCTTCTTTTTAGCGAGACCGGTGATGGTATTTCTGACCATAGGCATGAAATTGTGGTTTCACAATACCAATACCTTCAGAAAACGAAAAAATGTGACTTTTAGTTGCCAAAGAAAGTGGTTTTGCCGAGTTCAAACCATTAAATTGCGCAAGGTCTGTACAGCGTGTCGACACGACAGGAAATGACTTGTCGTCTCATCTGCAAAAATCCCGAAATCAGTAACGCAATGCGGAATCCGTGCGATGTCGTAAACCCCTACAGATTTACGATGCCTAGCAGACGTTATTACGCGCTGACTCAAGCAAATGCATATTTACAAGAATGATACCAACTTCTCACACCTTCATACCCCAAAAGTGACGAGCGTTGTTGTTGTGAAAAAATTCTAGCCACTACCTTTCCGATAGTACATGATTATGCATGCCTTAAATACAATTAGAGTTTAACGGTACAAAAGGTTTTCGGTTTAATGTACGAATGCGATACTCAATTGTGTGTTTATGAAAAACAATGAATGAATAAGGCTTATGTCTGAAGCGAGTGCAAATCGGTGAGTTATTAGTTGTGACACAAAAGTCATTTTTTGCTGGACTAATCATACGTATCCCATCCCACTCTAAGTGTGCTTCGACTTACATGATCAAAAACCCGACGTCGGAGAATCAATATGCAAATGCGTCGTCACAATGAACATGAAATTAGGGTTGTTGATGGCTGAGTAAAAGTAGTGGGAACGTTAGAACAACTATCTCACACACTGCGAACTATGTGTCACATTTCCCCCACATTGTCTCATTACTTGTGAGCTTTGGTCACTATGCTTTCTCGATTTTTCGTTGCGACGAATGGATAGGGAAGTAACGCTTTGTGCTTCTTCATTTGCTTCCAGTCACTCCTTTTATTGCAGATTGGATGAATTTGACCTGTTGTGTGCAAAAATGCAATTGTTACCCCAGAAGACAAGTTGATGTGCACAAGCATCGTAATTTTAGTTTTGCATCATTTGACATAATTGTACAGTATGCTTGCAGCGTAAAGGACGATGTCGTCAGGCTTGCCTGATAACCTTTGTCTGCGGAAAGGCGCACACACTGACAGTCTTAAATTCATACAATCGCAATCGATAAAAGCCAGTTAGCACGTTTTGTGACAGAAGGAATCATTTTGCTGACAAAATCGTAGTTTAATCAACAAAATTTACGCACATTTAAAACATGACTAATAAAACTAGCTGTGAATTAAAATAGGAATGCAGAACACGATTGGTGCATATGCTAAGAGAATCGTTTTGATCTACGCCCAATAAGCCGGTCGTCACCGCCTCACGCACACGTCCCCCTTTTCATGGCGTGCCCGTCAGTCACTGGGACCGCCTGTTCATTCACCCCTCTGCATGTACCACCACCACCTGCTCTATCTACTTGACCATTCAGACGTCTGTATTTTTGCTAGTCCACTCAATTGTATCAGTCAGCAAACACAATTGTATGCAGGTGTCTTGTAAAAGCTTATGCCTCGTCCTCTCCGCTCTTCTTAATATTCGCGGACACTCACGGTTGTGTAATGGGTCTAGATTGACGCAGTGGCTGCGGCTTAATTGAAAACCACATGGCGCGGCCCTCAGCAAATGCTTCACAGACCGACGTGTAGGCCAGTGACCACAAATATAGTACTCGCATTTAGGTTCCTTCGTGACACTCTGATTAAAGGCAGACAATTTTGGACGCAAATCATTGGTGCACCCTTAGGTTAGGTAGAGAGATTTTTGAACAAAAGAAAGACAATTTGCGCTTCTCTCTATGATCAAGGCACCACGAAATGACATCGTGTGGCAACAAAACGAAGTACGTAAATAGGCTTTGGGTAATTTTTAAAAATTGACATCAGTTATTCTAGCTACAATTATTTTCTGGTTCCAGAAGAAGTATTGAAATGTGTGTTCTGGAATGCTCCGTGAAGTTACGTTGCCAAATATACGTTACTTTTAATCAATGCACTTGCAGGCCAAGGAGTGTAACTGAAAATGTGAAAACAACCGTGAAAAAGCGGAGAGAACATTTGCACTGTTCATGTCTGACAAGGAACGAAGTTACAAATGTAAGTTGGTTCGAGGCGGTCATATATGCTAATCGCCTACACTGCCTGTAACAGAAGTCCTGGAAGAAGCTCTAGAAATTGAATAGTGTTTCGTACTCTCTGCTTCTGTCTGCCATAAGTGAAACTTAAAATTAAGACGAAAACTGTTATGTTATTTATTGTTCATGTCCCAATTAAAACAAACTCATCTCTGAAATACCTACTGCATCCCATGTGAAACTGTAATTCATTTGCCGCAAGGCATTCCGTAAGGCACAGTTCAATTCTGTCGGCGCGTAACTTGCATGAATAAGACGGCGTGTTCGATGAAGTTGCACGAACTAGTGTTAACGGCGACTCTAACATAAAGCAGACTAGTAGACATGAGAGGAGACTCGAGAGTACTAATATCCAGACAACGTTGAATTGCAAATCGTAGTGAACAGTGTGCGCACAAATATACACTTATTCACCTTCTCGTAATTATAGATCACGTCGGTTAACGGGAGCAGCGTGTCTCCAATTAGATTCATTTTGCATTTGGCAAGCACCTCTTGACCTCAGAACTGCACCGCTCTATGCGAAAGTCAGAGAGCTGTTGATAAGATGCCAGGTGTTCAGAAACCAAAGACGGGGTTAGTTATCAGAGAGGATTTGTCGTAATCAATAAAAATGACCAGTATCGAGAAGAGGCACTTCAAATAAAACTTTAATATCACGAAAATTTAGGGCCGGCTTTTTTAGTTTAGGTTCGCTGCAACTACTGGGAATGATGGACTTCAAACGGTGCTCGTCCAGTCTAGCTTAAAGTATCCCAGGTGAGTTAAGTTGCCTTTAAGGAAGACATATGTCAATCTTTAATCAATAAAAAAATGCGTTACACAGCTACGTTGACGCTTATGCATGTTGCTGTCACCAGCATAGTATTTACAACATTCACTCAAATAGAGAACAGACAAATGGGATTTGCTGAAATGCAATATCCAGACGCATACTACACAACATTTGATCTCCCACAGTACTTCGTGTTGTTTCGCATTGCTTGACTCTATGACCGAAATTTGTAATTAATCTGTAGAACCTGCATCCTCTTATTCTCTTCAGCACGTATTCCTGTATATGTTGCAAGAAACACAATTCTGTCGGCGGGTAACTCGCATGAATAAGACGGCGGGTTCGATGAATGTGAGATGATCCTGCCTTGCCAACTAACACCGACAGTTTCAACTACGTGGAACGATTTCACCGAAGTGATGTAAATTTGTTCAGAAAGGCAAAGTATTTGTGGCTGCTAGCAAATAAGACAGCAAACATTAGCTATATGCTTCATAGATTTATTCATGGACGATGGACATCTGTATGGTCAAAAGCCGAACAAATGGATGTATATGCAGTCCATGAGCACTGTAGCTTAGTTTAAGGAATGTAAGGCTTTCCTATTTAAGTGGTGAATTCGCGCAGTGGGTCTAAACTAGCATACTGAATCGCCATTTCAAAATAAATATACGTTCACGAATCTACTAATCAAAAAACGAAGTTGCGTCTTTCCTTTTGCGATAAAATAAAGCCCAATTCTTTCCATCATTTTTGTTGCTGCTACTCAGTAGTTAAAACAAATCAGGCCTGTTAATTTGCCACAACATTCGATTTCTAGCATCCAGCATCCTAAGAACACCCTTTCAACTAACTCAGACAATAGCGGTGTGCTGAGGTCATGCATAGATGTGACATTAGATAGCAAATGTGAAGTGAATTTAATTGGATGAACAAAGTGGCCTAGGATTATCACAAGATGAATAAATACCTACAAGAACCCAAGAGGTGCACCACAACCGGTTTTCCACCATGGCACAAGTGTTTTTGCATTCGTGCATTCTCTTTGTCCTTCTCAATTTCTCGTTCGGCAGAGGCACCACCAATACAAGTTTGTGTACCATTCAATTTTGCTGAATATATTCGCAACAATTAGACATTAGTCGTTCATTGAGTACAGCTTTTATGTTTTTGCAATAGACGCAGAAAGTGCAGTTGAAGAGGACTTGGAAAGGGTTTTCAGACAAGCAGCCCAAAAAATCAATCAGTGTTTGTCTAGTCAAGTGTGCATCCCTTCGCTCTATTCGTTCAACCTTGCTGGAGGGAACAGTGCAAATTGGCAAGGCAGAAGCATCTCGTCAGAAACTAACACACATGTATATTTGTGCGAGCTACGCACAGACAGCATTGAACTGAGTCTCACTGATTGCCTCGAGGTAGGTGCATTTCCTCTTCACAGCAAATCCAATCGTGTATTTGAACTTCCATTCATTTACTTAGGGCATACATGTTTTTTGAATCCTATAACTTTCAGTGTATTAATAATTATTGATTTTCTTGACAAAAATGAGGAATTTTTGTTTCAGTCAGATGGTCCTTACTATGCATTCACGCGTCTTGAACCAATTCGCATTGCCAACTTCGTTCTACAATTTACCGCATACGAACTCAGCAATGGTAACTTGCACATCACCAACAGCAACGCCTACACAGGCGGATCAGTGGATTTTCCAGCACACGAAAATTTCACCAACTCTGTGCACATTCTGATGGCTTTCAAGAATTTTGTAGATCTGTACTGCTAAACGAAGACTTTGAACAACCGGTCAATGCAGCGACAATTGTCCACCACGTTTCTTTTACATTTTATCTACAAATATGAGCTCTGCAGACAGTGGCGCTTTGCTTATTGCCTAATCTTTCTGATTATTCATGTGATTTTCAACTAACAATAATCTGGTACGTCGTTTTTCAGTCAATGTATTCCAACGAATTAGGAAAGAATTAACATAATGAGAAGTATTTGGTAATCGAAGTGAAACATGCCTCTTGTGATTCCTACGGAGCAAGTTGAATCGAACAACTAATTTAGAGGGTAGGTTGGCTGTGATAGGATAAATTTACAAGCAGACCTGGCTGTTAGGCAGAAGAACTGTCAAAAATGTCCAAATGTGGTGCCAAATACTTTAATTTTACTTACTTGACGGACTAAGTATAAAAGATACACATTCTAGCTAGAAAAACGGATGCGACACGAAATTCCATCGAGTTGAATTTTTTGAGAGTTTGTAAGCCGTTTATAGCCTTTGTGACATTCCTAGCAAGCATGATGGCCAACTTTATAAGGAACTACCAGGTCAGAATCTCTTCCACTTCTTTCAACAGTGCACATATTACCTAACAAGGTTGTATGTTCATTTAAAACAGATGCAAGCCTTCTCATGTCTTGACAAGCAATGCGAAATGTGGTGTACCTTGTACAGAGAGGACGTCGACACCTCTTGAGTGCCACAGGAACCTGCTTAAATTGTATGCATTTTAGTCCTAACTTTCTTCTTGAACCAAGCATAGTGATGGACTGAGTCGTACGAAAGTTCCTTGCTTTTGAAATGAGTATGTGGAGGTTATGAGGATGGGAGCGAACAAACGTGGAGTGGTAGTTCATTGTGCAATTTGTGTCAAACGTAATCTCGCTTTGCCAACAAACTACGCCGCACTCGCGAACATGTTCAAGAATGATCCTTAATGCATTCCCTGCATGGTCATTTCATTTCCAACCACGTGATCACCCACAGCAAGTCGATTGTCTCTTCTCTTTAATCTCACTACGGGTGCATGTTTCACCACCTGCAGTGAACATTCTTAGGGCTATCGAAAAGTGCACTTAAGAAGGCCGGTAAAAATAAACTTGCAAGTAAAAATGACGAGCTACACCAAACCGAGTTGAAACAACGGACAAATAGGCGCTTTGAAGAATGAAATTTCAAAATGAGGTGTAAAATCGCTGCCATCACCAGCTACAGAATGCAGGCGAAGGTCGATAATACCAGAATACTTTGTCAAAATGTAAAGATCTGCTACCACTATGACCTCATTTTAGTATAATTAGTTCAAGTTCACGTTGACTTAGTTGCTTGTCGGTCTGATCAAATGCAAACGTGCCAGGTGAATTGTAGGCTGTTTCATTAAGCTCTGATTTGCAGAAGTCACCATCTGTAGTGGTGAATTGCATCATCGTATTTTAGCACGTGAAATAAACATTGGTGATATCATAAATGTCGTTTCCATGATTAGTTGATTCAACAGTGAAATGATCAAATTTGATTTTCGGATTGTGTTGATTTGTTAGTGTGTATAACTAGTCTCAAAAAAGATGCCGTTCCTGGTATGGCATTTCGACGAACTAAATAAATATTGCCTCAAGTATTTAGCTATATGCGTTATGGATTTATTCATGGATGTTGCGAATTTGTGTGTTCTGAAGCCGAACAAATGTGATGTTTGTAGGCCATGGACACTCCAGCATGGTAGAATATTGGTGAAGTGTCTATATAACCTCGGCATTCAAATGTCAAATCGTATCAAGTGTCGGTTTCACCTTTGGATTTCAGTGTTGAAGAAACCTGCGGTTCAAAGCTAGGGCGCTTAAATAATCGAGCATGCACACCGGTGACTTGAGACTTAAAAGTGGTTTATTTGACAAACGGGGAAAGAAATGTCTGTGAAATCCAGGCTGCACATAGTCAAATTGTCCTGATTGTGTCTTTCAGCAATATCATTAGTTATGTTATCTTGGATAAATAGCTGCCAACGCCGTCAATGCTATCACAACAGTGTCCGTTGCTTCAAATGAAGGCATGGTGACGTATTTCAAAAAATCATTATATCATTCCTTAAGTAGTCGCATTAAAAAGTGTGAATCGACGAAATCAATACCATTAAATTTGTTAATTTCAGCAAAATTCCAGTTTTGTAACCCCAGATCTTTGTTTTTTCATATTAATTTAAAGGAAAAGGAGCACAGATTGAAAACTAATTGGTTAAAGTAAACGCTGTAGGTAGTCAATGAGGTTTCTAGGCTTGCAAATCAGCAGTGGGGCCTGCTATAACACCTATGACAAATTAAAACCTGCTCTTTTTGCACGAACCACCAGCCGGAATGAGGCCCGTCTTCGACACCTCCTCTCTGGTACTGAAATAGGCGACGTGTCTCCGGACCAACTGCTTTGTCATATGTGCCACCTGGCCGTGACAACAGGACTGACGCATTTATTTTGCAACTTTTATGGGTTTAATGCCTCCTAGCAAACGCGAATGCAATAATGCAGTTCCAGAGCTCAGATACACCATTGGAGATAGTTGCTGAGACGGCTGATAAAATTCTCTATTGTCTCTTCTAAAGAACTGGAAACGAAGCCGTCTTTCCGTGGTGCAACAACTAACACCGATAATTTGGGCAATAATAGATTAGAAGAACGATGGATGGACAGACTATCATTAAAAGTGGATGAACTCACTAGCGGCAACTTGAGCAATCTCTTCAAGCATTCGTAACACCATTGTAGTTCTTTATCACGTTTACGCCGACCACGTCAATTAGGAAAACGGTCTGGCCTGTGTTGGTACTATCAATGGTTTGGTGACATGGCACAACCCTGTACACACATATGTAGTCACACCCAGGCCTTTAAGCCATTCAACTTACCGTCGCGAAACCAGAAGGCCAGTGGGAAGGGGCGACGACTGGCCTAAGAACTCCATCAAGTCGCCAATTTTATGTCCCGGATAGAGTGAGTAGCTTACAATTTGAAATTAACACCGGTGCCAGGGTTAGCGTGATTCCGTCTGGACCTGACAAACGCCTCCTCAAAACATCTAGTCTTCAAAGTCCGCATGCTCGTTGAAATGTTGTCTCTTCTCACTGACTTGCTTCAAAGTAATCCCATTGAATTAACGCTTACTCAGTAGGCTGAAGCTACTCATTCAGGCTATGAATGATGCGATAACGTAATGTTGCAAATTTGTGTTACTGGAAAATGAAAGCACACCTTCTCCTATGACCAAATGCTTCAAACTGCTGTCAGCGTAGTCATTCAACATGATCTGAACGGTTGCACTAAGCTACTGGTTCACGCAACCTCTGACCAATATTCGCCACGCGAATCCTGATGCGGTGACTATGTTTCATAGTTAACAACTAATATTCGCCACCTTCGTGGGATTGGTAATTTCGTGGCCGATGCTCTATCCTGAGCGCAAATTCATGATCTTTCAGTTATTGGCATTGACCTTATAGATTTACCTGCCGCGATGCAGACAAATTGCACCGAATTGCATCAGTGTCGTCAACATTCTGGTCAAAGTCTGAAAAGCTGCAAATTCCCCACTGTTCAACAAAAATTGCTTACGAAATGTCACTTAGCAGGCCTCGCCCATTTCTTTCTGTCCCAGTTAGGAAGGCGGCATTTGATTATCTTTATTCAGTTTCTTGACCTGATGTTCGCGCCACCGTGCACTTGATAACTGACCAGTTTGTTTGGCCTAGCATTTGTAAAGATTTTTGCATATGAGCTAAACTCTGTGGTCAATGTAAACACAGGAAAGTCCACCGCTATTATATTTCGCAACCTGGACATGTTCCCCTTCCGGTCGTTTGCTGTTTTATTGTACATATGGACTTACTTGGATATCTGCCGCCGTCTCGTGGATTTACCTAAGGCCTAGTCTGTGTGGGCCGCTTTACTCGTTGGCATATGGCAGCAAACATTAAGGACGGTGCCGCCGAAACTGTTGCCAGTGTATTTGTGGAATCATGAATTTCGTCACTCTGTGTTTTCAGTTGTATTACATCTGATCGTGGAGCACAATTTACGTTTTGCTTATTTTAAGGCCTAATCCACGTACTTTGATGCACGCATTTTCGAACTACAGCATATCATCAAGAAACCAATGGCTGGGTTGAGCTTTTTCACCGTCTACTGAACACAGCCATTATTGCGAAATCCGCCTCTAGGAACAGGTCGCATTCGTTACACTAGATTTTACTTGCCATTCGCGACATAGTAAAGAAAAATATCGACGCCACGCAATCAGAACTCGCATTCGGTGCTACATTGTTTTGCCTGGCGAAGTGGTCACAATTTCCTCTTCTGCCTACGTCGATCAGTTGAAGTGCTTTATGAAGGAAAATCGAGCAAACACATCAAGACTTTCCTCCAAGCAAGCTCTTATTATGCCAAATTCGTTTACTTCCCTATATGTGTCGAAAAATTCTTACAATCACCCTTCGAAGACCCTCTACACTTTTCCATATCTTCACCCTCGACTACCTTTGGTTTTTGTTGACCCCTTAGACCACCAGTCCTCATTGTTTCTTCAACTTTTCTAGTTTTGTGTGTTCCACCGTCTGCATGATGCGTTGTTGAAAATGATATTAAGTAAGTGCCCCCGCTGCTACTACGCATAATTCTGCAGTGATAATTCGTGACAATTGTCTACGTGAGTGAATGTCTAACTTCAAACAACGCTAAAATAGTGGCTAACATTAGATTTTAGAATTTATCGTTGCCAATTCACACGGCCCTCCTTTAAGACGAGTTCAAGCTCTCAGTGATTTTACTTCTCAGACATTGCGCTTATAGGCAGGTACAGCAAATGAGATGTACAATGTATATCGTGACCTCAAATTTGCAGACGTCACCATCGTAGTTGTTAAGATTTATAAGGTTGACGTGAAGTGGTTCAATGCAATTTGCTGACATAGCAAATGATTAGGACTTGAAAAACTTAAGAGTGCTTTACTGAGTGCTTTGAGTATTTATTTAAATAACATGTTAACCCTGCATACAAAAGCGCCTTCCAGTTTGTTTTTAAAAATCATGGAACCTCATGACTGCCAACCGAATGCGTCCTGTGTCACTAGATTCCCTGAATAGGCTTGTAAGTAGCATCGTATCCAAGTGAATAATCCTTTTAACCGGTAAGCGATAAATTGTCTTCTCATCGTTATTCTTTGCATTATTTTGGTAAAGCAGTGAATGATATAATAATTTTTTGAAATACGATTTGATGGCCTTATTCAAAATAGCAGACATTACTGTAACAGAATTTGCGAAATTAGCAATAATTTACCATCCAGTACACACTAGTTTCTTCGAAATTAAGCTTTCTAAATGGAACTGGCATTTCCTGTAATTAGACATTTGTGTGCTAAGGCTATGTGAACTATTCGCAAGGAATCTACCATGCAGTGCTCGTGTCCTACAAATGCATGCATTTGTTCGGCTTTGGACCACACATATGCAAAAAAAGCCATGAATAAATTTGTAATGTATAAAGCCAAATATTTGCTGTGACATTCCGTTGGTTCATCGCATTGCCATCACGACGAACAATGTCTCATTCGCGACTAGAGACAACCCATAACCAATCAACGCAGAGAGAATACTCAAAAGGGCCAATTCAAGTAGCCTTCAGGCCATAATATTATGTTTCTGCACACCAGTTTACATTTGCGAGTTCATGTTTGATCAATAAGTGAAAAGAAGTGTTTACTTCGATTTTGAATGTCGCAGAATTAGCTAATGACGAAAGCGTTATTTATTACAAACCAGTGCTTGTCCTACTTGCTAAGATGTGACATTGCAATTTGCAAATGAAGACTTCTGCAAATTGGAGTTTCATGAAACACAACCTACTTATCACCTGCCACGATTACATTTGATCACACCGACAAGCAAATGGGTCAACGAGAGCTTGAACTCATTGGCCTAAAATGAGGTCATTGTGGATGTTCTGCTTATGCAACGTTCCGCACTGCTTCATTGATGCTTGCAGTAGACCTTCGCGTTTTCAAATAGCATTCGCCTATTGGCGGCCTTCCCCTGAATTCCGCAGCAGAGGGCAGCAGGGATTCAACACATTATTTTCAAATTGCGTCATTCACCTTAAAGCCTATTAGTCCCTTGTCTCAATAACGTTTCGTGCAGGTCGTGCAACATATACAGTAATATGTGATGAAAAGAACACAAGAATCGAAATTCTGCAAATTAATGACAAATTTCGGCCTTGGAGACAAGTAACACGAAATACCACGAAGTACTCTGGACGATCAGAGGTTGTGTAATGTGCGTCTAGAAATATTGCATATTCACAAATCCCAATTTTAAGTTAGATTTGACGAGCATTTATTTGACGCTCATCATTCCCAGTTGTTCCAGCAAACACGGTCTAAAAAATCGACCCAAATTTTACGCAGTGCTAATGCTTGGTTTCACGAGCCCCTTCTTGACGTTCGCCATTTGCATTGTTTACGACAAATCCACCCTGATAGCTTAATCCAGTCTTTGGTTTCTAAACATTTGGCTTCTTATCAACAGGTGTTCGACTTTCACTGACAATGGTGCAGTGCCGAGGTCAAGTGGTGCTTGCCAAATGCAAAATGAATCTAATTGGAGACACGCTGCGCTCGTTCGCTGACTTGACCTTCAACTAACAGAACAGGAATAGGTATATATTTGCGCCCACATTGTTCACTGCGATATGCAATTCAACGTTGACCAGATGTTAGTTGTTTCGATGCTCCTTTGGCAGAGTCGCTGTTAACAGTGGTTCGTAAAAATTATAGTTGTGCTCAATGTTTTCTTTAAAATCTAGCCATAATGCTTTTATAATCTTGGCTTTTTCCCAAATCCAATCTAGGCACAGAGAATGCAGTCAACGACAATGCCAACATTGCCCTGGCAAACGTTTTAGGACGTGTAACAAGTGTAATTGAGAAATGCCTTTCTAGGCCCATTTGCTACCCTTCAATCAAGCCATTCTACGTTGTTGAAGAGGGCAGCGTTAATTGGCGAGGCAGGATCATCACACATTCATCGAACCCACCGTCTTATTCATGCGAGTTACGTGCTGACAGAATCGAACTGAGCCTCACAGACTGCCTTGCGGTAAATGAATTACGGTTTCACATGGGATGCAGCAGATATTTTGAAGATGTGTTTGTTTTAATAAGGACGCGCAAATTAAATAATACAACAATTTTCACCTTAATTTGAAGTGTTTCTTTTGGTGGGAAGAAGCAGTGAGTGCAAGACATAATGCAACTTCTAAAGCTTCTTCCATAACTTCGCTTGCAGGCAGCGGACACAATCAACATTTTCGAACGCATCGAACCAATTAGCCTTTCCAACTTCGTTCTGCAGTTTGATGCACGCGAACTTGGAAATGGTCGCTTCTACATCAGCAACAGCAGACCCTACACTGATGACACAATGCAATTTCCTTCAAATGAAAACTACACAAATGCCAGGGACATTTTAACCTCCTTAAAGAATTTCGTTGATGTCTACTGCTAAGGGATGTCCCTGGGACATAACTTTACATTTCACATTTTCCAACACGTGTTTGCGTACAAATGTGCTCCTCATGTTAGAGTCTAATAGATGATCACTTCACTTGTTTATCTTCTTTACGCGCTTATCAATCGTGAACGTGGTTATTAACTAATTTATTTGCATACAAAAACACGTATTTTGCAATCAATTTTTTTGGGGTAAATGGTGCACACTTGTTAAGTTGTCTTTTTCCTCGCTGTCAAAAAGGGAGAGTAGGAAATTTCGTTTTCAATGGACTGTTTTCACTGTTTGCTAAGTCGGAAAACATTGTTCCATTATGATGTCAGAGGCCAACGTCGAATGACGCTGGGCTGGTCATTGTGAAAGTGTCTGAGTTGTCCGCAGTATTACTCGTGGCTTCTGCAGATGTGAAACTCGTGCACAACAGCTACCTCTATTCTCGATAAATTGCTTTAAGTGGGTACACTGAATTGTGCGTCTCATACTTGTGCCTTTAAGTCGCACAAGTTGAATGTTAACTAAAAAGATTGCGGTAATTGCCACAAAATACTTCTATTGATTTCAATTGAAGAATAGAATCTTTCAACAGCTTATTTTAATTAAAATGGCCAAACGAAAATCCATCACGCATTCACAAATAAAACAATATTTGCGTGAGTTTTGCATCCCATTATACGATAACTTTGTCTAGTTTTTACCAGAATTACTGCGCTCATCGAAACCGACATCGCAATTTGATACTACATTTCATTTTTAGTATTAGACAACAATTTTGCAAATTACGCAGATAATGGTGTGGGGCTGATGTCAAGGATATCTAAAGCAGCAGATGGCAAAGGTAAAATAAATTTGACTTTGCAAGTACCGTGGCCTTAAATTAGCTCAAGCTGAATGCATGGACACTATCGAACCCTGAGGCTTCATTATAATATTGCTCTCAATGTTGAGAAAGTGTTGCTTTCTTCATGTCTGCTTCTTGCTCTACGCAATTGCTTTTTCAGTAGAATCGCCGATAACAAAGGTTTTTGCTACTTCTACTTAGGTCTAATAAATACTTTATAAATAAGCCTCAATGTTCCATTAGGTATTGATATTTTTTGAACGTGAAGTAGACACTGAGAGCGCTGTCGAAGGGCCACAAGACTTGTGACAGACAACATCAAGCAATGTTTGTTTAATCAAATGTGCTTTCCTTCACTCAATTCATTTCACGTTGTCGGACAAAATACTGTGATTTGTCAAGGCAGGGCCATTTCTTCCGCACCAAGTAAACATTTTTATCCATGCGAGTTGCGTGCTGATGACATTGAACTGAATCTCACAGAGTGCCACATAACTTGACAAACGAGGCCTGTGTGCAAACATGGTCATTCTACACTGGCTTGCTGCAGCTTCAGTCAACCTTGATCTCAGCACTCCACCGTTGTCTGAGTAAGTAGAAAAGGTCGTGTAAGGAAGCTGCATCTCTTCATCACAAAAGCACAGGCAATTTATCAACGTGTGTATGTTGCTAGCTCAAAATGTCTTTTACACATACATGGCAATCTTATCCCGGTTGGAAATGATAAGATATCATGTGGGGACTATGTATTTCATTTAATTGGAAAGCAAAAAAAATTAAGGTCACTCCTGTCAACAAATTAGTCTAAATGGCCTCAACGAAGACAAATTGCAAGCTTCGTGGAATTAAGGCGCTTAAAGAAACATGCGCCAGTCGGAGAAATTTGCATTCCAAGTTCAAGAGGGTCTTTGGAGTCTCACAAGCAACGTAAGCTGTTGTGTTGTCATGCAGCAGTATGACTTCCTAGCTCCCTTGCCCATCTAATGTAAACGAAAGGCAGAAATTTGTGATATCTGAGGTCGGCGCTGTTAAGGCACAAAAGTAGAGTCCAGGCTAAAAAGGCACTGATTGACAAATATTGCAGTATAATGCAGTTTAAAACAAGATTAATAACGAATGACTTTGGCGTCATTGAGTTTTGATTTCTTAGATGGCTAAAGCTGTAAGCAGCAATCGAGAACTCTTGATTGTAAATATTTTGTCTCTCGAAACTCGAAGCATAAGCAGGGTGCTGGCAATCCTAGTGGGATCATTTCGGCCAGTTTCCACGAATGTTAATATGCCCCTTAATATTTGAAGTATTTACAGGAAAGTTGCCGGGCTACTGTAACGCTATTGTTAGTTTAAATACAACTGGCTACTTAAAATCATTCAATTTAACACACACGCACACATAGTAATTTAAATCTGAGGACAAGGGGAGCTAAAGAAGCAGATACCGAGTTTAAAGTTAATCCGATTGAATAAAAATGTGGGTTTCATTACGATTTGGCAATCATCGTCTCAGAAATGTTGGTTCCTTTGCGTCTCCTCTTGTTCTTACTAGACTGCTCCCTAGGCAAAGTTGCCGTCAACTCAAAATAATTTCCTGCTAGCTACTGTTCTTCTTCGTAATTGAAATAGGTACAGAGAGTGTGATTGAAGTGAACACGAGCATTAACTCAGGAGGGGCTTTAAGACGAGTGACAAGCGAAGTTGCTTGTCTCATCAGCTCTGTCGTCATTCGGTCAGTTCGTTTAACATTGTTGGAGGAAGTAGTGTGACTTGGCAAGGCTGAATCATCTCGTCGGCACCAAGCGTACATTTGTATGCTTGCGAGTTACGCGCTAACAGAATTGAACTAAGTCTCACTGAGTGCCTAGAGGTAGGTGAATTCTACTGGATATTCGACATAATTCGTACAGGTTTATTCACGTGGCCTTGGGTACTCATGAGAATACAAGTGGCTACCTCGTGGCCCATTTGTGTTTGTTGCTCCTAATAGCACGAATCGAGGCATGCACATTTTGAACGGTCAAATCAAGGAGCCTTTGATTTGTGTTCCAGGCAAATGAAACACGCTACTCACTTGCACGCATGGAACCAAATCGAATATTCAACTTCGTCCTTCGGTTCAACGCAAATGCACTTAAAAATGGTCGATTTTACATGACCAACAGCATAGCCTCCACAAACAGCGTAATGCGATTTCCAGAAATCAAAAATTCAGGTGGCTTTTAAGATATTTTTTTGATGAATATTGCCAAGTGAACGCATTAAAGCGACTATCTGACACCCCACAAACTAAGCCTCACATTTCCACTGCATTGTTTCAGCACTTGCGAGTTTCGCTCACTTTTCTTACCCGCGTTTTGGTTGCGAAGGGTTGATAGTCGAGCAACACTTCATGCTTATTCATTTGCTTTCTGTCACTCTTAATATTGCGGATGGGTGAACTGGACTTGTTGTGCGCATTACTTAGAAGCAATGTTGATGTGCACAAGCATCGTTATTTTACTTCTGCATCATTTGACACAATTGCACTGGCTGTTTAAAATTCGTTAAATCGCCTTGGATCAAAACCAGTTTGTAAGCGTCGTGTCAGACCGAATCGGTTTGAGGATAAAATCGCAGTTAAATGGTGTGCGTTGCCTGCAACAGAAGCCATGGAAGAATCTTTAGAAAATGCATAGAGTGCTGTATTTACTGCTTCCGTCTGCCGTAAGAAATACCTAAAATTAGTTCAAAAATTGTTACATTGTTTAGTGTGCGTGCCCTTATTAAAACCATCACATCTTTAAAATATCTACCGCATCCCATGTGAAGTCGTAATTCATTTACCTCAAGGCAGTCTGTGAGGCTAAGTTGGATTCTGTCCACGCGTAACTCGCACGAATAAGACGGTGGGTTCGATGAATGTGAGATGACCTTGCCTTGCCAATTCACACTGCCCCTTTTAACTACGTGGAGCGTTTTGTTTGAAGTGAAGCAGACCTGCGCTGACAAACACCAATCAATTTTATCGCCACACGACGAAAAATCCTCGTCAAGGCAATGATTCTGTTCTCTTTATCTTCGTTGCATGAATCTATTTGAAATTTAAGGAAAAGCCGCAATCGTAAAAGAATTATGACTAGATCTTGTAGCCCGCATTCAGCAAAATTATAATTTGCGCGAATCAGTGTTAACGGCGACTCTGGCAAAGGAGCACAGCTGTAGACAAAAGAGGAGAATCGAGACAACTAACATCTGGTCAACGTTAAATTGCATATAGTAGTGAACAATGTGGGTACAGATATACACTTATTCATCTTCTGGTAATTATAGGTCACGTCGGTTAACGAATGCATCGTGTCTCCAATTAGATTCATTTTGCATTTGGCAAGCACATCTTGACCTCAATAATGCAACATTGTGTCTGAACGTCAGAAACGTGTTGATAAGAAGCCAGAGGTTTAGAAACCAAGGACGGGGTTAATCTATCAGAGAGGATTTGCCGTAACCAATACAAATGACCAGTAACAAGAAGAGGCTCGTGAAACCAAGCATTAATACCACAACAAATTAGGGTTGGTTTTTTTAGATGGGGTTCGTTACAACTACTGGGAATGATAGACGTCAAAATGAGGCGTGTCAAATCTAGATCAAAGTATCCCAGTTGAGTTGGTTTGCCTTTAACGGCCACAAATTTGTCAGTGAGTAATCAATAAGAGAATGCGTTGCACAGCTAAGTTGACGCCTTGCATGTTGTCATGGGTACAGAATTGACAAAATTCACTCAAATAGAGAACAGAAATATAAGACTTGTTAAAATGCAGAATCCAGATGCACATCACACAACCTTTGATCACCCAGAGTACTTTGTGATATTCCGCATTACTTCACTCCAAGGCCGGAAGTTGTCATTAATCTGCAGAATTCGCATCCTCGTATTCTCTTCATCACGTATTCCTGCATATGCTGCACGAAACTCAGTTGAAACAAAAGTCACATAAGCGCTTGGAAGAACGCGATTTCAAAATGATTTGTAAAACCACTGCTACCACCTGCTGTGGAATAAAGAAGGTCGCCAATAGGAGAACATTGTGTGAAGCAGAGCGGAGTGTCACATCAGCAGAATATCCCCAATGAGCTCATTTTAGGCAACTGAGTTCAAGTTCTCATTGACTCAGCTGCTTGACTGTCTGATGAACTGTGCACGTGGCAGATGAAATGTAGGCTGTGTATTGTTAAACTCCAATTTACAGAAGTCTCCATCTTCAGCGTTAAATTGCACAAGCACATCTTGGCACGTAGGATAAACAGTGGTTA
>UXSR01000332.1:0-43069 GCA_900604375.1 Mesocestoides corti
AATTACCGCGAATCGAACCCCAGCCCTTTCTCATCTATAGTCAACACAGGCAAAGACCCTTAAATGCCAGCTGAATTTGTCATGGCGGTCATCCGATGTCCAAAACAAATGGATCCATAGACATTGCCCGGGATTAGGACTTCTGCATCTGAAGAGGCATTGGCAACTCGGCGACGACGACTTGGACAGTGAAAGCCAGCTGGACTGCATCAGCGAACGGACCTTCGATGAATGATGTGTCCTTCCTGCAAGTCTACAAGAGCAAAGTCCCTCGTCAACTATTCGCATGGGCCACTATCCTGCCAGATGTGGGGTGCGGGAAGTGTCGAAGTGGGTATTTTACCACTCATGAACAATGCGCTGAAACAAGCCAGAAGCTGGGGACACCTTCGGTCTTAGGGGGAGGCAGTGTGGTGCAGCGGAATGACAGACGGCAGCCATATTGGTGACGGTAGTCAGCACGGCGTGGAGGCGACGTCACGTGACCGGTGGTGCGACTTCCGGATGCGTCTCGGCGTGCGGGCTTTGAATGACGCTCCGGTGGCTGAGAGCCAATCCGCTCACGAGTTTCCCGTCTCCATTGTAGCGACGCGAAACGGACCAACGGGAGAACAGGAAGAATAGGACAAGGATATATAAAGCCCCTGTTTTCCCCATGCGGACCGACCAGTTTGTGACCAGGCTGTAGTGCTTCCTGTATCTAGTAAAGTTATCCGTTACCTCTCACTCTTGTTCAGGGCGCAGACATATTGGACCACCTGGCCTCAGCCAGTTCTGTGTGTCTCTGCGTTAAAATGGCATTCGAGGAGGGCAGGCAGCCAACAGGAGAATGACACGAATGATGCGCAGTATATAATGAGGGGCGTGGCCAGCGTGGGGGACTCGGATGGAAGGCGCCTGACGTGTGGTTCTGGCCTGTGATTGGTCATTAAAGCCTGTTCTGTTGTACCAGTCCTCTCCATATTAGGGCTCGGGTATTCTTCACGGGCGGGAGCGAAACTAATGATCACTTCAGTCTATAAATATCCGATAAATTATGAGTTCTTAAATTAAAGATTTTAATTTCTATTGTTGTTTAATTTCCTTACAATTAGATTCATTGACAATGACTGTAAAGAAAATAAAAAATACCATCAAAATTTGTGCTTCAATGTACATTATCAGTGTAGGTATAATTTCAGTGAAAAATTTTTATTAAGTAAACTACTTAATGAGTTAAAACACAAAATTTGTGTTCTTGTCAGGCAGATGAAGTTATTCAACTATCACCTTCAGAATAATTCACCCAAAAACCACTGAAATTGAAGTGTTTTTACTCGGCATTGCAGTTTGAAAAAATGTATAATCGTCCCAACCCATTGACAACTACTAGACAACAATTACTTGAAATCCAGCACTCCGTCAAAGCGATTGGTTATCTCTTGAACTGCACTATATATAACCGTTGATCAGGCTCCAAGATGTAATCGCGTAATTACATCGTACATTTATAACTGCATATTTAAAGAATGAGTGCGTTGTAAAATATTTAGTCAATTTTCATAAAAATTTTAGTAAAATCACAGACCGACGAATATTTTTAGGCAAGTTCATATATGGCAAACTCAACAAATGAGTAGTGTAGGTCATAAGTGCTTGGCAATTTCATGGATCAATGGCTATAACTGGTTAGTTATCTTAAACTTTTGTTGCAGTTTGCCAATGTATTTATGCAAGGCCCTCAAAATAAATGATCAAGCCCTCTCTAGAACCCATGGTGTATCTTAAAACATGATAAAAATAGGACCCGTGTGAAAAAATCACCAACGTTTCTTAAGCCGTCATTTCCCGTACAATATTCTACGTTGAAATTATAGTATATATTCATACACGCTGAACTATGCATGTATATTTAGCTTGGTCCACTGATTAGGATGTTCATAAGATTGGTAAAAGAGTTATCACTGCACGAAATAAATAACCGGAATTATAGAACCGTCGTCTCCAACATGTTTTAATGCTAATTGCATTTACAAACCTTAAAATTATTCAAGATGATTTGGTTATTTTTAACGAAACCGCTGACATGAAATAAGGAGGAAAATTTACATAATTTTATCACTTGATAAAGTAGGAAATTACTACACAACCTAAATATTTTCCTGTGTTCAAATTGGTAACCAACACAAGCAAAAAAGAAACATATTAAATAAATGTTAAGGATTTCGGAAAAAACGTAGAACTAATATCATAAGTGAGTAGGCAGAAACAAATTTATTTCCACAATTGCTCTTGAACTTATTGGGAAAGATATGTGTTAATCCACAATAAATGATACCTTAAAGAAGATAATTAAAGATTTATTTTACAAATATCAGGCATTAAAATTAAAAACTAAATGTCTAATTAAGTTAAATTAAGTCTAATGAAGTCAAAGAAAATGTTAAAAAATGACGCGACTAAATTTCCACAGATTATAATGGAAAATTATAGCAACTTTCCAATCTGCATTTAATTTATAAATTGCAAGTCCTTGGACAATTAAGGATAAATAAAATAAAATTCTAATTTAATAATGAATGAAAAGACAATATAGTTTCGCATTGTACCTTACGTAACTTATATGACAACTAAGGATTACCCATTTTGGTTTTCATGTAAGTTTGTACGAGTTGTAATTGACTACGTTTCTGCAACATATATTTAGTATTTAATAAGAAAAAAAGTAATTTTTGCTTGGTATGTTACTTTTGATCAATAAATAAATTCTTTCTAGCTTGGGCTGGGTTTTAATTGACCAAGATTGCGTTCTTTCTAGGCAGGTATTTTTAAATGTTTGCGTCATCACGATAACGTATGAACGCATGGTTGCTCAAGTTAACCGTCAAATACTCCTACTCTTAAATAGTTTTTTGTAAATGACGTCAGAGCTTGAAAGCCATATATTAAAGCACTTTGAAATAACGAAACGGCTTGGAAAAGGTGTAAGTTGTTTTCCAGTATCCTTATCTAATTTTGTTCGCTATAATTTCATTGCAAATTTTGCTATTTCCTTTATGTATTTTAAATAACTCTGCTAATGGTTTTGCAGCGTTGTTTGATGATTATTCTCTGATAATTTCTTGTTTTTATATCTATTTCGCTTTCATCATTCATATATCTCAATTTCTTACACAATTTTAAAATCAAGTAAACATTAAACCATTAATTGTTTGTTGAAGTCATTAAGTCAATAAAATGCGTTTGACATAAGGAGAATTAGAATCGTGTGTTGTGGAAAAATGCCAAAGCACTCCACCTCTCTTTTTTTGAAAATATTTGTTGGTGAGCTTTCAATTTTTAACAAAACTGACGGAATTATTCGCACATTTCTTTGGTCCATTTAACAAAAACAGTTTTCGCTTCTTAATATTTTACATCAAGCCGTTTCCTGTTAGGATTAACTGTATTGCTTTTTGTATGTCCACAGTAGGCCTAAATACAAAACACAAGCAACATTTTGAACCACTTTGAGGATTTTGCATTTTTATATACATTTTGTTTAGCGTTACCTTCTTTTGACGTAAAGTTGCATTTAGAACCCTGGCATTAGGCGGGGCCACGGAAAAAAATATTGTTATCTCGAACTTACGAATCTGGACCAATTATGTCACGCTTTCGACATTTACACTGTGTGCAAAATGTAAAGGGACCCAGTGTTTAACTAATTCGCAAAATTTTACGAAACTCTGGTCGAAGTAAGAAGGTTCATATTAATATAATAGTGATTTCATGGATGATTTTATTAAAAGTGTTGTCTATATTATTTCTATTTAATTAAACTTATATCTGGATGTTTTATCTGAAATATAAATAAGATATTGTCTGAAATTGTACAAAATCCGAAAATTGAAGGAATTATTTCAGCACTCAGTTTTGCGCTTATTTGAAAAATAGAGACAAAATAGACTTTTTGACATATAATTTTAAAGCAATTGTGGATTTTTTCTAGGCATTCCTCTTTTACGTTTCTATTTTTTCAAATATCAAACTGTTCGTTTGGGCACTGCTTTCTGATTTGAGCAAAGCAATAATGATGCAACTTTTTAAGACAAATTTGTTTTTTGATAATTTTAGGCCTATGGTATAGTTTGGAGAGCTGTGTCCAAGGAGTCTAATGAAGTAGTGGCTTTAAAGAAAATTTTCGATGCCTTTCGCAACCGAACCGATGCGCAGGTATCGTTTGCCCTTTATTCATTTAGTTCAGAGAACATTTCGTGAAATATTCTTCCTTAAAGAATTTGGCAATCATCCTAATATTGTGAAGTTACATGGTATTTTCAAATCACATAACAAAAATGACATCTATTTGGTTTTTGAGTTTATGGGTTTGTTGTTAGCCTTTATAATTCATTTGCTCCAAGAGACGGATTTGCACAATGTGATTAAACGTGGGAACATTCTTTACCCAGTACACAAGCAATTTGTTATGTACCAGCTGCTCAAAGCCCTCTGTTATCTTCATTCCGCTGAGGTTATCCATCGGGACCTGAAAGTAAGCGTGGTGCCTACATTGTTGCATTTTTATGCAATAGCATGGGATCCGGGCTTTTGGAAACTACTGGTTTAAGATCCACTATTTAACACTCTCTTTTGCCAAATAATATGAAGAATTAATTAAACGATTTTTAAATTTCGGCCTGGCTGTGTGCAGTTGTAACTGTTATGACCTTACTAGTCTAGTTTGGTCCTTAAATAACGTTACTGGGAATTATCTTTAGTGCATTTAAAAAACTTCTACTAATTTCACTGTGACAGAAATCACTATCATTTCGGTTTGTCTTGTTTACGCTAACAATTTTAGACTTTTAGTCACTTTTAAGCCAAAATTCTCGTGCTTTCATTTATTTGTCCAATTAAAAGAGCTGCGAACAAAATGCCTCCTAATCACACTGTCACTGCTTATTCGCGCTGGTAGAGAAACCAGCATGCGAGCCAGTAGCGTAAGTATGAAGTAGAAAGTAACAAAATAGATAAATCTTTACGAGAGATTTGATCTTCTCACATTATAATCCAGCCCTCAAATGTGTTGATCGACTCCAATTGCTGCGTAAAACTCTGCGACTTTGGCCTAGCACGCTCTTTAGCGTCGCGGGCCTTGTCCGAGAAGCCACAAGAGGAATGTCAGCAAAACATGGCCCCTCCTTTGACCGAGTATGTGGCCACTCGTTGGTATCGAGCGCCGGAGATACTTCTCGCTTGTGGGCACTACACTAAAGGCGTCGATCTATGGTCTCTTGGATGCATTCTAGGGGAAATGCTACTTGGTAGACCGCTTTTCCCTGGCTCCTCGACTATCAACCAAATAGAACGGATTATCGCTGGCCTTCCTACTCCCCCCTCGAGACAGGGTAAATGTCTCATTTTATCCTTTCACCCAGTATCAACCATACCTTGAAACTTCACCGAAAGCGTTTAGTATTCAACTGAATGACATTTGTTTTAGCTTTTGGAAACGCACTTTCTTATTATAAGCACACGGGGACAGAAGCTTGCTCCTAACTTCAATGTAGACTGTCGTCCAAGAATACAGAAAAAATCAGAATCGAATAAAGCGAGCCTCGGGAACTGAAGGTCAACTTTAATGAGCAAAGAAATTTGAAGTTCGAAACCGCTGTCTCCCTTCTTTGAGTGTGTGGTTTAGAGATCTAAAATTAGTCACTGATTTGCATCTCTGGAACCGGAACAAACTGATTACCTCCCTTCGTTTTAGAGAGTTGCAATGACGATACGGTTTAACCTAGATTTTTCAATCAATCGGTACTTCTGTCGATTGATTATCGTCTAAAGTGCGAGGCTTGATAACAGCTTTGTCCTACACTAACACAAGACTGCTTTAATTTACGTAGTGAAAAGCATTTAGCTTTAAGAGATTCCATTACTCTCTGTATAATTCCAGCTACCCCATGATCGATTGGTTAATCTCTAAGCATGGCAATGGCAAAATTGAAATAATTTTACATCTGACGTAACTTTTTCCTAGACACTGAGAGCATAAGGAGTCCATACAGTTCACATATTCTCTCACGGGCAAGTATAAAGTGAGTTCGCTTTTGTTTACTTGGAGTTGGTTTTTTGTATAGATGTAATGGTAGTAGCCTCGAACATCTATTGCGTATACGAATGCTTTCAATTAATATACATTCTAGTAGTTCCTTAGATCACTGATATTAATCTGTACTGTGTGGCAGCTATGCCACATTTAATCTCAACTTGAATTAACAATAGAAATAATCATCAAGGTTTTAGTGGTTGGGAGACATCGTCCAGTACGTTGCAGACTTTTATCTGAAACTTTCTCATTTCATACTCGAAAACATGTCTCCTGGTTGTCTTTGCAACCCTTCTCGTACGAGCTAGTGGCCTATAGTTAAAATACGGGAGTTAAATTGGCCATTTCTTCAATTTACAACTATCTCACAATCTTGCTTAAATGGGTGCCTTAGTACGACCCCAAACAGTTGATACTGCAATTCTCCCTCCTTGCAGGGAATTCGGTACCATATCTAAGCAGTTAAGATCGCCCCTTGTATGTCAACTTCTTAAAGCTAGCGTTATTTAAGTGAGTAAATACACTAAAGTTGGTAATTTAATATGCTGTTTTGAATTTTAAGGCAACGCAAACCGATAACCATGATGCTACCGTTGACTGCAGATAAGAGTGGTGTCGAACTAATGACACTATTTCTTCAGTTCAATCCTCAGAAACGAGCGAGTGTATGTGAAGCCCTTGAACATGAGTATGTTAAGAGGTAAGAACCTTCTCCTCTGTGTCATTCGCAATTTAACTCAGTCCTGTTGAATTGAGAATAGACGCTACTCAAAACCCTGTCTGAGTTATCTATCCAAAACAGTAGGTGTGACATGATGCACGGTTACCATTGTTCGTCAAAGTTAAAAGCGGCAAGTCTTATAATGGTCCAACGCCTGCACTAAACAGAAGCTCATAATTATGCTCTTTAACCGGTATGAGCCTGTGGATGTTTCCAGTAGTAAAAAACACTCAAGCGATGAAGACTCAGGCCCAGAGCACGAACAGTAGGATAATCTGATGATGCCTTCGTTATCAAGCTAAGGTTGTGTTTAAAAAGGGACACTTCAATTAATGTAAATAAGACTCTTATTGGAGTTAATGCTGTATCTAACTCTTGATCAACAAGTGTTACGAAATTTAGCATTTACTCATTCTAACTGGTACTAAATTGCATAGATATCAAAAGTTATTTTAGCTACTCTCTATTTGCTGTTAGTTCTGAGCTTCATCATCCTTTTGTCATTATTTGGACATCCGTGGTACGACATTAGGTCCTTCCGGTAAAATTTTGAGGATTGATTTGCGACTGCAGCTTCACTCTGTTAGGCTTCACAAATCATCCGTCGAAAAACGGTGCACTTTGATTTCAAAATTTCATTTTGAAGCAGGTGCATTAGATGTGTGATAAATTTTAAAGAATGAATAAAAAACCCGGAATCAAGAAGAGCATAAAACACCTCAGTGTTGACTACGGAACCCAATTATCCTCGAAACCGTTTTGTGTCCCGTTGGAGTTAAACGGTGGGTCTAGGGTCGGATAAGTTTCGGACGAACTCGAACCCTGATTCAGCGAATCAAACAGCCACGCTAAATTGAGTCACGCTTTCATGCAAATTATCAGCGCGAAAGGTGTAACACAAAGTGAAATGTGCAGCATCGCTTACAGCATCTTTATTCTCCCTTCATGTAGTCTTAATTGCTTCTAGATTCAGAAATTCAACTGAACATTTAATGAAGATGTCTGCGCCCTTAAGAACCCCTGTAGATGACGACGTCCAACTCTCAATCCGTGAGTACCGAAAACGTCTCTATCAGGTGAGATGTTAATTTTGCATAAGGTTATTCAGAGTTTGAATGGAAATGATCATTGTTATACCAATCTCTTTCAATTAGGGTAAAAAGTATAAACAAATACCCTGCATGAAAGAGATTACAAACGCAGTTTTGTAAACCGGTTGCCACAGATTTGATCTTTGAGTGCCTGGTACACGAGACGAGTGACCTTAGTAATTTCGATCATACTCTGAGGACATGTTCACGGTTTGGTTTTACATTTTTCAAACTGATTTGCTGCAAAAAATGGTTCCCTCGTCACTTTCAAAGTCGTTTCGATGCATTTAGTGCCTCATTTAAAAGATGGAAGAACCCACTTTTTGATCATGATCATCACTGCCTTCCAATAATCTTACCACGCAAAAGCCGACCTGCTTGCTTTAGATGGCTGCTGAGAATTCAAGAGAATTTAATGGAAATAGCCAGAGCCAAGGACAGAAGAAGAGGATGTCTGACCATAAAAATTTGCATAAAAATTCTCGTAACATTTCCCCTTCCAATGACACTGCGAATTTCGGTCAAGTTGCTGAGAAGAATCTTCCACCTATTCAGAAATCGGACAGCCCTGAAAAGTGAGTTGTATTTAGCATTTCCCTAGATTAGTTGGAAAGCCATTCACGATGTTCTGAAGGGTCACTATACAGTCTATTCTTTCATTGGCATTATTTTTGGGGGAACTGCATCTATTTAAGGCTGGCAATTATTCGCAGGCCTTAAACCGCTGTTTGAATGCCTTCTCCAAAACGTTATATCATTTATCTGAGTGTATAAGCAACCCACTGATATCCGTGATCAAATCAAAAACACTTTGAAACCGAAAACTCTGTAATTTATTGCAATTCTCAACGCATCGTAAATTTTTGAGACTGTTATGGCTCGATCAGACACAAAGCAACGCGAGAAGACTAAAGTGGAAGCCTAATTACCTTTAATGGCTGGCCCTACTGAAGGCTGTTTGTTTACGCATATTACTGGGTCGTGAGCCGAAATACCTTGAGTCCAGGGCCACTCGTGTGTTATGATGGCTGTTCGCGGGAGTTTGGAGGTGTGCTGAGATGGTTTTAAGTAAACGTTGGGGCTTAGCCAGGGCATCAGGGGCTGTATAGACCGGTGTGGAGTCAGTCGGCTCAACCGGATTTCCGGGGCAAGGATAAGCGCGGAGTTCTGCCATGGGTTCACCGTGGTGACAATCGTGGATTTATGAGAGTTGCTGCAAATTTTTCCAAAAATGTTGCGAAGACCCGTTTAACGAAATCGGTTTTGGCAGCCCCTCTGTGAGTAATCCGGCGTTTTCAGAAGGAAGGCATGTACTGCTGATTTGTAAACGATGAATGCCAGTGCACTTCAGAGCACCAAACCGCCTTTGTGCTGCTGTCTGCCTTCGTTGTGGTACGTTCTATGCCAAAAATTATCCTCAACATGTTTATAAGTCACAGATTCGTACAGGGATGTGTGTAATACGTTGCGTGTCCGCGTTAGTGTTGGGGGAGGCTGAAGAGACACGCGGATTATGAAGATGTCCATGAATCCTCACTTTGTTAGAGAAAAATCCGCTTGAATTTGTTAGAACTGAATTGAGAGTTTGTATTGCGGTGGCGGAGAGAGGAGCTTTATGACTTTTCCGATTGCTATTTGGAATGCAAATTCATTCCAAAATTTCTCTTCTCTGTATTTGAGGTCGAAATCCGTCGGTAACACAAATCATACTGTTGTTGAGGTCAGTGTAGGTGGAGATAGCCCACCCCGCGAGAGCCCAGACGTACCAAATACCGCGTCTACGCCTGAGTCGGTCATGACTGACCCAAATCAGGTCTGTACCAATCTACTTTATTATTACTATACTGTGTTTTTAGTGCGTAACTTAACATAGGTGGCAATCCATTCCAAATTAAATAACCAAGACCATTGGTGTTGGATTCCACTTCACACTCGTCTATAACTATGGTTAACCGAGTCACTGAGACCGAAGAAAGGCCTTTCTTTTTTCTCAGTGTTTCTCAAACGCGGATCTGAAAAGGCAGCCAACCTCCGTGGGTGTTTCAAATCCCATCTTACAAAACGAGGATCGAAGTAATCAAAGGACTGTCTGCAATGTGCAGCGGATTGCTACTGCTCCAGCTTCTGTAATAAATAATGGAACACCCAACTCTAACTGTAAGTAATGTAGTCTTTGCGCCAACGGCTGACGATCAGTATGTAGGTGAGAAATTTCATTATGCTATCACATCCAGAATTTGTTACCACCAAAAGGTAGTCAATTCCAATGTTTGCGGTATGTGGTGAGCGTGGTCAATAAATTCTGGATCCCATATTGATTTTGCAGCGCTCAAGCACACATGTTAACCCAAACTCTTTAATCGGAAAATCCACCATAGTCCCAAATGTTCCATTGTGTATTGATTGATCTTTCCGTGACAGTAAATAAAAATTGAATACTTTCTTCCCCAGATATTTTGTCATTGAAATATTGCTGGTGATGTTGGCCATTGGCCATGCTTAAAGAATCAATGCAGAATAGCTCTTTTTAGATCGGGAATCTAAGCACAAATAACGAACCAGTCGGCGATTTCTGCCGAAATCTTCCTTATAGGTGCAATAAAAGTGAACTCCGTAATTCACCAAATCTATCGCCTTAGGAAATCTAGTGGGTGGACCATTAGAATTTTGACCTAAGCTACAAGCCTTCTTAAACCTTCAACACTGAATCTGACAATGAAGGATGAAATTGATAGACTGACCTAGGTAGCTGAAACGATGCCTAATCAACTGTTAAATTTAATTCTTGAATGTTAATTCACTGCGGTAAACACAAGACTCATTAAATATGGCATTGTGACTTAAGGATATATTTGCTAAAAAAGGGATGCAGAAATAAAGTGAACGCCTAGAAATCGGTATACGGCTATCGTTTTAGGTAAAACAGCACTAATCTCAAAAGAAACTTTTCGGACCATTCAACCATCTGCAGCTGCATTTCAGTGCACTGCTCCAACACCAGAGGTGACTCAGTCCAATCAATTCGATCATACTTCCGGCAAGACCAAACCCCGATCTGATTGTTTGTCCGTAAGTCTGCAATTTTGGCGCATCATCACAACGATTCATCCTACTTGCTACCTTTAAGTACACAATGAAAAGTTCACATTACCCACATGTTAAACATGAATTTTAAGGAAAATTTTGCTTTCAGCCATGTAACCTCTCCGTAGAATTTATCCCCATCAGTTTTAAACAATAAGAGAAATACCGTGTAAGTAAAAATTAAGGCGCATGTGCTCCTACATGCCTCTTCAGGTCACCATTCAACTCTGGACAGCTGTCAACATTTAGATTTATTAATGCATTACGTTACAGGATGAAGGCTTTTGCAAAAACGTATATGCACGATACTGCGAAACCAGCGCGTGTTATGGCATCAAATTGTATTTATTGACCACAACACCACAGGAATTGTCATTATTAAAACTCCGCTTATTAGAAATGCGACTGAAACTAAACTATTATGCGGTTATAGGGCGTTTATTTTAAATTTCATACAGTGAAAGTACACATCAAATGCACTATCGTTTATGATGCACCAGCTTAGTGCAAAAGTAATGTCCGCTTACAAGGTTTATATTTAATTTATGCATAAGTCTTGCTCTTCTGATACTTTAGACAACATCAACACTCATGGAGAGATTCAGCGAAAGCAGGAACGACCAGTTTACCACAAAGCAGTCAACTTTAACGTCTTTGCCGCCATCCTACTTTTCTCACTATACACTTCCACCAATTCAAAGGAGTAAAAAACTCATCACGCCTTCAATTACCTCGCAGCAAAAGGCACCAAGCGCTAGTATTCATGCCAGTCCGGTAGCTACGAGACTTCGAGTGCCTTTACCAACCACATTAGTCCAGGTGAGTTGTGAAAAATGGCGACCTCCATCTTCTGGCATAGCAGCGATGCTGATCAGTACAATTTACACTTGCAAAAATATGCCCAGAATTAGGATTATTTCAAAAAAAGTGTCACAAAACCGACACTGCCATTTGCATACGTACAGTACATTTATTTTTTGCCTTTTTCCTCGTGAACTTATAAACTACTCACCGGTTTCTAAGTAAATCCCATCTAAGTGAATCGTTGGAATACAAATTTATGCAATGGTTTAACCCTTAACTTAGCACCATTATTTGCTCACACAAATTTATGCTTTCAATCAACGAAAGTTGAGATTTCCTCTCATAAGTGCAAAATGCAGGTCAAGCATTTCAGAGGCAAAGACAATAATAAGCCCTATAACGCAGGACGTTAATTTTAATAATATATTTACCTATTGCTCAATTTTAAAAAGATTTGTGCATTTGGCATTTCCTAAACCCGAAATTCTTGTTTGGCGATTTTTAGGAGTGTAAATTGTTGATTTTGTTACAAATTTTGATTTTTTAGTTTGAAACGATTTAGATCCATGCTGTAGTATCGCCCAGGAAACGTTGGTTAATTGAGCGATGGGTACATAGTCAACCAATAATGCCTTTCAGATTCCGTTATGAGGGGCGTTGATTTTGGTCACCAACATCAAAACCACTTCTACAGTGGCTAATATTCTAATTATTACCCAGCTTTGAAATCGAATTCACAAACAACTGTCTGTGGTTGGCTTAGAGCCGTTATTATTCGAGTCTTCAGTAAGCTAGCAATGCGGTCAAGGCAGTAGTTTGTTTTGCTGGGTCTATGCATGAAAGTAAATGCTATTGTGTTAAACTCAAGCCTGAGGATGGCCTCTACAAAAAATCGGTCTACATTACAAACACAAAGACAAGAGTGGCCTGTCCTGTTGGGCAATTTGGTGGTTTCTACGGGCCAGGAATCAAACTTCGACACCCTTTGCACCCACATCTCCAGTCATCTCCTGCCCACCGAAGCCGGGACCTCCAAATAGCTGCAATGAAGCCGAATTTGGCAGAGGCTACGAGAGTGATTGGGACTTGGAAGCACTGAGCGCGTGTCAATATATCAGCCTGTTTTAATCGTGATGTTTTTTAATGTAATATAAATGATTTGTTGAGTTGCGCTTTTGATCGTTTTTTCTTGTGGATCGTTTTCCTAAATGAAATCTGAGCCGTTCTATGAAGATTCTGTGTTCTGTTTCTCTCGTTTTAGGTGTATTTTGCTAATTTAAAAAAACTCTATTTAGCAGGTCTTGGTGCTTCCTCAGATGCTCGTTGAAGACCTACAGTGTCGGAAAAATTAGAATACAGCTATCGAATATTTTTGTTGCAAAAAACTGATTCATCTCATAACACAATCAAGGAAAAAGTATCCAACTAAACAAAATGACCAAATCAAGAACCAAACGTTGGTATATTTTACAAATATTTGAAAACTGGTCATTTAAATTAGTCTTGAATTATCGCGAAATTTCTTTCAAAAAACCAAGCATGAAATAGTGCTTTTCAGGCATTTAGAAGCAATTTCTATCTGGTCACAGTGCTGTGAGATTTGCCAGAAGGCAGTCGTGAATGGTGACTAATTGGGCAGTTTAGTATTGCACAGGAAAGCGTCCCGTGATTGTGGAAGCGAAGCCGCGACTATAAAAACAACAGCACAACCAATTCACATCGACGAGGTTGTGTTCATGGTCTCAGAGAGGCTTTATTACCATCGCGATCTTAGCAGTATGAAGGCGGTGGTCATAAAGCAATCAAGATACCAAGTGAATTTCGACATAAAACTTCTGGGAAACGACGTTTGAGAGACGTCAGTGTCCACGAAATCTGCAATTGTGGAACTGAAAAAGGAGTCTTTAAGGTTAGACCCACACAGAAGTCTTGGGAGCTTGTAGCATCATGAGTTTGCATCTCTTGCTTACCAGTCACTGGTGTCTGTGCGCAAATGGCGAAACGGGACGCTTTTAGGTGCCTCAATTGTAACATCATGACCAGCGATGCCTGTCGACATGACACTAGCCCCGTTTAACCCTATCCACACAGACGCATGTGCGCTGACATCGGTTTGAATTAATCTTGAGTTCTTCAGCTTATGCTTCCGTTAGCATAATATTGTAGGGATTCGTGCGATTCATGTCCAATAACCCAGTCCTCGCAGCTTCCAGCACACATCCCCCTTCTCACGACCTGCCCGTCAGTCACGTGAGGCCACTGGTTCATTAACCACTCTGCATGTCCCACCACCACCCGTTTTTGTCATGTGACCTCACAGACACCTGTGTATATTTTTGTACATGTCCACTGAACCGTAATTGTGCACGACACAACTTTGCTGGGCTACCTAGTAAACGGTCGTGCCTACCACCTCTGGACTTATTGTCTTCCCGGGTTACTTCTTGTGGTAAAAAAGTCTTCAACAATGACCTTATTTAAATCGCATCTGTGTTTTTAGTTATGGTATATTTGACCCCTAGTAACGCACTAACTTATAGTACAGTTTGGGATTAAAAAACTTCCAAATGCATCACTGTCAGCCACCTAATAACTGAGGCAATTTAACGATTTCTTTGATTGGTCCTAAACATTGAAACCTAATAAAAATTCTCTACTTAGCAAATGTGCCTAAACCTGAAGATTTGCGTAAATTGGATTTCAAACCCGGGGTAGTTGGCCCCATGTAAAACTCCGACTTGGTACCACAAAACACGAAGTTGCATGCAGACCGAATTAATGATGTGTACAATGCTTCGCGCATATAAAATACCATATCTCTAATCGTTCACCTCAATGAAACAGCATCCGGATTTAAATCAATCCTTCGGTTTACATGTAAGCTGCTCGTCGACATAGTCTCACAAATATAACTTGAGACTTAGAAACTCAACAAAGTTCATCGATTAGATGTTCTTCCTCTGCCTATAAATTTCTACGCTTAAGGTCTAGGAGTTTCATAGCCCGTGTTTGACCGTGAAGACAGCATTAACTCAGTAAGTAAACAGTAGGAATTTGATCATGGTCCGATTGTGCGTTTTCCTGGTTTCGTACACGCTCCTCAGTTTTAACCAAATTTCAGTTTTGTTTTTTTAATTTGGACGGTAATTCACAGTATGGCTCAAATGAGTAAACAAATGGGATGTTTACCAAACAATAGCCCCAGGTTTTTCACAGACGCGCACACGGCCTGCCAAATTGGGCGTGTCATTGCTAAATCATGTGGTGGTGCGATGTCGCCAAACTGTGCTCGTAAATCGGCTAAAACCGGGTAATCTGACGCCGTCCACTAAGACCTCGCGTCTTTTGAATTTAGTCGTTTCAATCGCCTGATATTAGAGAACTTCCTGTGCCTAAAAATTTGTGTTGTTTACAATGATGGAACTCTTAATTCTTGTTTATTATCGGCAGTTAATAAACTCATGACCATGTAGTCTTTAAAATTCATTAAGTTCTTGAAAGTGGCTCTTCTGTGAAAGGAAATTTAGCACCTCAAATGAATGGACGTAAGTGGTAAGCATTGAAAGAATTTTTTCTCATTCCCTACCTTAAGGGTGTGGGATCGCAGGTCAAATGTGGTAGGGTGTCACTTGGTAGATTGATATTTGCATGCCTTAAAAACCGCTGAAGATTACAAAATGATTCTTTTAAATGCGCAACGGGTTTGAAGGATGCATTTTGAACTACCTTTGAAACCTCGAGTTGCTATGATCAATTCGATTTTGTAATTACTTAATAAATGGTACCGATTTCAAATCTACTCAATTTGGTGGCTGCACATAACAATTCCTCTCGTTGGTTTAATTCCGCGGCTAGAGCATAGCCCCATTTTACGACCTCAACTCGTCCACTATCGATAAATTGAAGTTAAATCCTTCCAAGCACAGAATTTTCTGTTGAACGTAGAGAAAACCGTGCTGCATGTATTTATGAGCCCACGTTGGCAACTTACTACAGCTTCCTGTAGAATGCGTACGCACCAAATAGGTAAATAAAATCGTGTAGTTCCTCAAAGTGATAACTAACAACTTTTTACTGCTTTAAAGTCATGGATACGAACTCATAAACTGTGCGGTATAACTGGGACTGCTGGGCCGCAAATATGTCCTCCATAAACCATACCAAGTAAACGATTGACTCTCCTATAAACAGAGAATATTTACGCCAAAGTTTGTTATGATGTGTGGTTCTGTTACCCGTTAGGGTTCATGACGCAGTTTCCGCTCAATTAACCACACCACCATGTACTGTGGTAGACGCCGGAAATATAAATACAGCATCAAAAATGCATTATTCTGATCACCAAATACATGACGATATTCCATATTTGTCTTTAAAAACACATTTCGAACCCTGGGTTTCGTTTATACCTGTTTCATGCCAATTCCAGTAACGTCAGAATCTGAAACGCTTGGCCTAAGGTTTCTAAGTCGTGAAGGGGCAATTAACGGGAAAAAATCACAAAGGCAAAGTGCTGCTTAAGATAGACGTTTTCGTTTGTTTTCTTGATGCTCCAAGTCATACTCTGTACGTGGTAAAAAAGCTTTTGTTGACATGGCCATTGCTCGGGATCTTAACAGTGGTTCTACACAAATGTGTCGTGCCCACGTGGACGGTTAGCAGACAAGTACCTTCAACCTCGTCATTAAAATATCGAATTGTGACTGTTTGTGCAATCGGCAATACAAACGTCGCAGATGTGAAAACATTTAAGGATTTAGATAATCTACCTACAAAAATATAGGCGGTTGCTGACACACATAAATGCGCTTAGTTCGGGTAAATTGTATGCTATTTGCAAAAGGTTAGCCATTCCATAAAATGGTGGTAAGTTTTCTTAATTTGTATTCAGTAACTACCAGCAACTTGGTCATAGTATGCGGGGCATGTCTGAACGGCATGGTTTCCGAACGATTCCACCAGTCATTGATTGGCTCCGTCGCCATTAAGTCAAAACTTGTGGCTACGCCACGTAGACACACGGAAGCACCTTACATAAAATTTGATGTAGACACATGGTATTAAAGAACGTTATTCTCGAATTCAGCTTACTACTTAAAATGTAAAAAATTAGAACTGACAGAACTTCCAATGATCTGACCAGGACATTTTCAGTGAAGACGTAAAAATTTCTTTTGATATTTATGAGGAAAATTTCGAACTGCAAGAAATTGTCTGATAATTTGGCACATTATTCGCATTCTGTTGTTGTGGGGAAGAGACCGCTCCACCTTGTTGGTTTTAGCGCTTGATCCATGGATAATTGACATAATCCATTAATCTATCCTGCGTCGTTAGTTGTTTAGATTTTTCGGAAAATCTTGTGCTAATTTGCTCTTTGTTTTCAGGTCAGTCGAGTAGGGCAAATTTTGTACTTTCTGCTTTACATGACATATTACACTTTCTTTCCTCCTGCACTTTTTTTGAAATATACATTCTACCTCCTCAACTTGCCTCCTAACTTGAGGTATTTCGTGTTACATTCTGATAAATAAGATATTTTCTATAAGGACAGCTTGAATTTACTCTAGATTTTTCTCTAGGATTCAGTCTGTCCGATTAAAATACAGTTAACTCTGTCCCGGCACGATGTACAGGCAGTGTAAATGAGGTCATTTGCTGAGGCGATCTGAGGGGATTGGAAATAAAACGCGGAGCCTCCTTGGTAGTCTTTTCCCCTCATAGTCACTATCTGTCAATGCATGGGGCGATTTTAGCGAAGGTGGCTGAAAACTGCCTCCTGCAACATTACCCACCCTGGAAAGAAAACCGGCCCTGAAAATAGGTCCCTTGGGCGTTTTTTTCATTAAGTTAGAGAGTATAGTATGGCCTGCATGAGTTTGATCTGCGTGCTCCATTATCAAACTGGCAAAAGCGACCATGGTTGAATGCAATTTACTAACCAGAGCATTCGTCTCGGCTCCTCATCCACGTGTCTGGATGCAGACGAATTTCCCCTGAATAACATCGCTTTCAATAGCTCGGATAGAGTAAATTGGATACCTCTATGTCTTCTGAGTGTAACGTTCGTTTTCAGGCTAGAACTTCCATTTATGGCCTTGCAAATTCGCTGCGTTTGTTGGAGACATCCGTTTTGCTGCACATCAGTAATTATTGCCTTGACCCCTGAGCACTCCAAAAAATCAAACCGAAAACAGCAACAGATATGGTAAAGGTGGTGGCAACGGCCAGCAAGGTAGTCTGCTATGACCACTTCAGGTTATTGCTGAGTAAGGCAACATTGTGATTGTTGTCCTAAATAACTCCCAGGCTAAGCAACTTAGCCGATGAAATCACACTTGAGAACAGCTTCCGGATTCCTGTTGTACTTTGCTGAAACACTGACATTACTTAATCACTGGGCTAAACGGGGACTTATTGTGGCAAGCTCTTAGTCGGGGTCGCCAACATGTTAGAACACGATGCGAACCATGGGAACCCAGCTGATAGGTCATTGGGCCAAATTATTCAAGGTATTTTTAACGGTTAAGTTATAAATGAAGGTAACGTGTTAGCGTTAAAAAACGCGACATTAAGTGAGGTATAAGTAAGCAAGCTTTAGATCAATTCTTCACTGACCAAACGATCCGTTTAGACACATCTCACTAGAAGGCACTGATCAACAAGCTCTTCGAAAAATATCACCATGCCCAAAGGTATTTAAGTGGCCAGCTTAATTTGACCTCTTATTCAGGGATTTTAAAGTGTATTCTTATTTATTCAATAGGTGTGGTGCTTTCAAGATTTTGAATTGGCAAGGAATGTTTTTGATAGGCTATAATTCGGCCAACCTTTCTTTCACAGAATTATTGATTCACCCTTCATATTCTATCCCTACCAGCTACCATATTCGTGAGAACCGTGAAAGGGCAGCTTTCGAAATTGATTTCAGTAGCATTTTGAGGTCAAAATACTTCAGTGGCTATAGATATCGTATGTTAAACGATTTTTGGTATGGTGCAACGAGCTTAAGTCTAAAAGTCAAATGATGAAGGACAGTTTACTGACCTATCAGTATCGTATTAATGAAATTCCATTGGCGGCATCACGATTGCCCAGAAAAAAATCTTTTTTGCTTTACGGACGGATCTACGGGTTGGACTGAGTGGGAAATTTTTTAAACGCATCTCTTAGATCCTTTGAGGTCGACTTGGGGCACTTATTAAGCACGGAAATTTTAGCCTGCTTGGCACACGTGATCACGCCCTCCTCGCAGAAATGTATTTGCCCTCACCCAGTAGGTTGACTCGTAAACGGCTGCTGTCACGTGAAGTTGCCCTCTGTGGTCAAGTCGCTGTTGTTAGCCCTTGGATCAAACTGACGATTGAGATTACCTAACCTGAATCTCACTTGAACATGGTTTTTTATTTGTAGTCTTTCTGAAGGAATAACCATGATTTGCCAGCAGTTTCCCATTGATGCTATCCAAACCTCCCTGAAACGGGAAAGCACTTGTGTAGAGGATGTTAGATGAAAATTGAAATTAAGGATTGAATGGCGATTCTTCTCAGATTTCCTGGTCTACCGTGGTTACCAAATATTTTCCGATTAAATAAAAGTACGGAATAACTTTAAGGGCCATTCCCTAAATTAGCTAAGACTTCCCGCGAAAGGCAGGACGAAACAAAACTTCAAATTTCAACTTGAATTGGTTCGTCACCATGTGCAGGGTGTGGGTGAGCTCAAAGCTTTTTTGAAACAGTCACAGAAGGTTTCATTGATATTTAAACTTGCCCGAATTCCAATCAAGAAATGGTTTTACGATAACACATTGAACAAGGTAACACGAAGACTAAGCTGCTAATGTATACCACGAAAAAAGCAAATTCGTAAAACCTCCTAGTCGACTCTTACCTAAAACAAAACCAAGACAATCCACGGTTTCAGCCGATTAAGTGCGTTCAAGCAAAGCTGCCTAGCTAATTCACTCCACTTTTCTTGCCCGGAAAAAGAAAGTAGTAAAATTCATCGATGTTTACAAAAACCAGTTACTACAAGGTAAACAAAGGGACTAAAACCATGGAGGTCAGAATCGTCTGGGGTTAGACGGAGCCGGTTAGATGAGTTCTAAGGAGATCTTCAAGGGTGCGCGAATCCGCGGCAAACTTGCGAATGCCCTCAGAGAGCTTTTCATTGGCCATTTCGTCCTCATTCATTGCCCAACGGAAGGCCGCTTCGTCCAAATGCAAAGGCTGCTCGTATTCGCAGCGCGAAGCCGCTGAAGCCAAGATAGAACCCACCAGCATTTAGCCCATCATCGTCAATAAACGAATAAATGATAGCACGTCTCGTTTATTCAGCCCCATTTTGTTCAATATTCAAACCGGAAACATTTACAACGTTCGTCATGGGTGTAGCCTTTCCCTTATTACTAAAATGGGCAGCATAATGCCTGAGAGCCACCACTGTGAACAAGAGGTTACGTAGAGGCGTCAGATCTCGAATTAAGATGTGAAATTTCCACAATTATACTAAAACGTATTGCAATGTGTAAAATATCAAGCATTATTATCTTAAAACGGTGTGGATTGGCTTAATGCTAGATACAGTTCAATGATGTGTTAAATGAATAAGACACGTACTTTCACTCTAAAAGCGTAGTTTGAGTGATTTTAGATAAGTATCTTTAATAAAGGTTTTAAAAAAGAATAAACTTTTTCTACCGCTTACAGACAACGGAAATGGGACCGGCATTCAGACTATAGAAGTGACTATAAAAACTCATGTATTAGAGAATGTGAGCATTAAATTTGAATCTGGATAATATGAATAAACTACGAAAAGGAAACTTTTAGAAAAGAAAGGGGGGAAATGTGATAAACTATGCCCCACCTAATTTGGCGTCAAGAGCGACATCAGGGATTTCCTTCATCGAAGCTAGGGACTGAAGGAGACTTGGAGAAATTGTTAATAGATCGGACCCAACAAGCCCAAGAATTTGGTCAACATTGCGAAAAGACGCGCCCATCACCTAAAACAGGCGTTGGTTTTTACCCAGAGTCAGAACGCGGCAAAAGCCAATTTGAACATACCTCAGTATTATAACCGAATTTCTTGTAGTAGTTGTAAATTTTTGTCACAGATACAACACCAGGATCATCGAATCGCGTAAACTTTGTTTGTCCTTTCTTTGCAATATACCAATCGTAAATACGACCAACAAAGGGCGATATTAGTGTAACGTTAGCTTCCGCACATGCAACAGCCTGCTTGGGTAAAAGAAGCCAAAAGAATTACCTGTGCAAATGAAAACAAGAGTGTGAGGTTACAATGCACACCATATTTCGATTCAAGTTCCTTAGCTGCTTGGATGCCCTCCCAGGTGGAGCTAAGTTTAATAAGAATGCGTTCCTTAGGAATTCCGTTCTCAGCATAAAGTGAAATCAATTTCAAAGCCTTTTCAATTTGCTTCTCTTTGTCGAAGGAGAGGCTGAACATGAAAACATGAATACAGAGGAGTCATTGCTTACCGGGCATCTACCTCCGTCGAAACCCGCCCAGGGATAATCTTCAATATTTCTTGCCCAAACATGACAAATGTAAGATCCGAGGCAATTTGAATTTGTTCATTTAAGGAGCTTTACATCCTTGATTAAAAGAGGTGCTGAAATACCCTGATTTCGATTTGGCTATCCTTACAGCCTCTTCGATGATTTTGGAATATTTGGGCATTTTTGATGCTGCCAAAATAAGCGATGGGTTGGTCGTAGCATCCGTCGGTAGATACTTTTGTATGCCTATAGCATATCTATAAACAAGATAATGTAAAACGCACTTTCGAAGTCCCCAGTGTCCGCAACGACAACTGTGTGCTGCTTCAAAAAATCTAAGGTAGAAACCATTTTCAGAAATTAACACTGTTAGCGAGAGCCCACAACCCCAGAAACAAACGCGTGAACGCCAAACAGCTGGAGGAGAAATGGTTAAATATTACAGCAGCCAATAGATTGAAAGGTATTGACGCCATTGGATTACGAAACTCACCAATAGAAGGGCTAAATCCTAGACAATTGCATGAAAGAGGAAAATTAAAAGAAGTAGAAAATTTAAAAATTATAAGTTAAAAAACATTTAATATCCCCTGCAATAACTTTAAAGTATTTTTTTATATTGGCAAATTGCAAATAAAATGCACATAAAAATGATCTTAACACTTTTTAACATTTAGGAATAGAATCCATAGTAGAGGAGTCAATAAATGGTAACATTTTGTAATCAATCTATATCAGCCACTTAAATGTTGCATGACTACCAACCTATGTCGCCAAGCAGAAATTAAAGAGGTTTATCAGTCTGCATCAAGCATGTACTCAGTAACAAGCGTTCACACTGTTTCACGTTAAACATGGAGAATAGTTGCTGTGAATCGTGTTTATTCAACCCCTTAACCGGTCGCTCCACCTCCGACACAGGGCTCTTCTTTTTCGCAGCATGGCGCCAGCCACGCAAATCCTCAACTCCCCCTTCATTCACACGAATATTTATCTTAGGTTATCCTTACACCTAGGAATCGATGTTAGTGCAGTTATGACTCACGCATCCAAGCTATAAATATACGCGCGCACACCTCACACACCACCATGGCTTCGCCAAGTTCTTGAATTAGCAGCTGACTCTGTCCTTCCACAGACTTTATCCTTGTTGGGTAGTTAGTGGTATATGGCTTTTCAACAGAGTGTTTTAAAATGAGTATAATCTAATAATATGCCTTTGCTAGTGTATCTAAATATTGCAGGCGAATTTATGTAGAAAATGATAATTAATATATGAGTTAAAAAATATTTCCACACCACTTTAAAGAAACATTTCATTTTTCACTGACACATACGACAGTACAGTGGTTTTATGTGTTTCTCAATGCAAGTCAATTCTGTGGTTGAATACTTTCAAATGTATTGTCATCGTTTTCATTGTTCAAAGTATCCCAATGAAAACCGTCGCAACGCGCTTTTGTTACTGAAACTGTCGTTCTTTTAATTTATAGAGTGATAGAAAATTAAACAATAAGCAGATGGGATAACATTTTGGTTTAATCATGGATATGAATGTTTTCTTTACAAATGTTTTCTAACATTTAAATATTTCTGACGGAAGGTCTATAAAAATTTAATTTCATAAGAGAGAGGTATAGAAGTCACATGTCGATAACTTAACGAATTCGTACTGGTATAGCGCGGCATGATTGTCGAAAAGAGTACTTTTTGCTCTTATTTTATACGCTTGCGTATAACCGCAATTCCTTTTCTCTTTATTTACGTCCACTTGCTTCTCATCTACCTATTTGTTCAGCTGGATAGTTTCCGAAAGCAGTGAGTAACTAACGTGTTTTGGCCCATATCCTTTACATATGCATTTCCTCTAATGCCATTTTGACTAGCTGCCATACGGTCTTATAACAAACGTTGTCATGTAATTGGTATTCAGGCTATGCAAGATGTACAATACTCTGCATCTTGTTTTTTATCCCTTATAAAAACACTGGAAAGTATCTGATCGAGAGCCTGATGGTAAACATCTCTTTGAGAGTTCAGTTAGGCTTGCAGGTTGCACATCTTTGTTTAAAATGCTAACAGTGGTTTTGCATGTGGAACTACAACAGTCTGCTTTGTCTGCATATTTATTCATGATTAAAGATAGTTCATGCAATTTTGCATCACAAATAGATAGATGATGAATCAAAAAATGACAGCAATGGGTGTCAGGTGACTTTAGGTGCTAAAATTTGATACGAACCCTAATATTGATTCATTATAGATACCTAGTTTTTGCAAATAAATAGTTATGACTGTCAAATATAGAAATTAAATGTCTTTTAATAATATCATCAAGAGAAAATGACATATTTTTTGATGAGCGAGCTGGTAGTATAAAACTTACAGAGGTGACAGGTGAATCTTGTCAAACGAAATCAGCTGTTATAAATTCCGTCTAATGTCAAACAGTGAACTCTTAACAGGAGATTTTGTTTCCTATTGGAAAGAGCCAATTCATAACAATGGGTCTTGAATCCATGACAAAATTAACAATTCAGTTTTCGTGCTGGAATAAAAATTTCCGCTTCACAAAATGCTACCATTTCTGATCTTATTTTGTCTCACCTACTTCAGACAATAGATCACAGACAAAGTGGTAGACGTTAATTTCAAGCGCCAAATTCTCACTAGTTACATAACATGGACTAATATAGCATATGTCGAGCGGTGTAGTATATCTAGTTGATTCAATCTTGTCACTACTAATCTGGTATAACATCAGGGAAATATTATTTGCACCACAAATTATTGTCGTAGTAGGGCACTTTATAAATACTCACGTGCGCGTGGATCTTCAATTACCTCATAAAAAAGCTTTAATGCACATTTAGAAATAAACGTGGAACTTGCTAGTTACAACCCAAAAAACCACATAAACGTGGGTGGCGGTTTATTATCTTGTTTTGTCTTAGCACCGGGGGATCACTTGTAATTCACCGTTTCAATCATGTAAAATCTGAATTCGAGAATACAGAGTAACCAAGATTTGTGAAACGTGTTTAATCCACGATATGAGTAGAATGGCGAAAGGATCTCGTAAATTGTATTCATGCATGCTCAGCTTCCAAAATAATCAAGAATTTTTTGTCAGAACAAAGCCATGGAAAGAGTGAATGGTTTTTACTTCAATAATGACACTCCTTGTAGAAACTATGATATAAATCAAATTTTTCCCAAATAAAGAAAATCCACTCTTAATCACAACGATAATAAATGCCTACGATTGTGAGAGCAAAAAGGCGGGAGCAAACATTAACTGAGTAACTGGTTGATTAAAAATGAATAAACTCGTGTAAGCTTTTTAGTTGAGTATTAATTTCTATGTTTCATAGTACATGCGCACTTGCATGATAACAGTCCTAACGGCTTGAAATTGTTAGGATTGAGGCATACCGCATTAATATGAGTAAAGTGATCTAGGAAAAAGATCTGACTGCCCAGCAATGAGCAGCAACAAAAGTTACACTGTGCAAACTAATAGTCTTAGGACTTAAATATTTGCTTAAGAAGTGCGGATTACATTTGAAAAATATACAACAACCAGAAATCGGATTTTGTCAAGTTTCTTTTCACAAGCACTTTAATTCAGTGCAGAATCAAAATCACTAATAATGTCCAATATTTTCTGCACGGAAGTAAAGTTATGGCTAAGGTATTTACCTGTAACTGCAACTACCTATAAGTTAGTTGATTCTAATGTTCATTTTGCAATTACCAATGAATATTTCTGGTTAACTTAAGTTACAAAATGGATTCGAGGCAAGCTTTGTGAAGAGCATCACACATTGTGATTGCGTGATTTATAAGCTAGTTGCATTTTGCAACGCTTGATAAGTTTAGCCTACTGGTAGTATTTGCTATCTTTTCGGAGAATTATCGTAGAATAAAGCTGTCAGGTCACTTGCCAGCTATTGGCCGTCGACTTAACCAATTAGAAGATCGAATTTGACTTGCCCTTTGCGCTCCTTTTATAAAGTTGCACATTTTGTCGTTGGGACTAATGACTTTGTCATTGAATGATCCCGCTCGTGAATGGCTTAACAAATTGATTAACAAAGATGGACAATTTAGGGATTTATCTTCAAAAATTGCTTTTAGTCGCGATGGTTGGTGTTTTTGGATGTTATTACTACTCTAGATTTCGCCTCTGTTAGTGGAGTCCTCGACACGGACTATGCTTTTCCTCGCATTAATGTAGGAGGCCAGTTAGAATTTGAGAAAACAACTCCTATACCGCCTGAGCTCTTTGAGAGGCTTGGCCGTGTTAAACAATGTTGTCGAATGGGTGTGTTCCCTCAGTGTAGAAAGGCCTGGCTCACCGTCGACTCGGAGTTCTTCACTTGGAATTTTGAGGATGGAGAAGATCTAGCCTTTTATGATGGATGTCAAGACGTTATCATTTCTGTCTGTCTATTTCGCCCAAAATTAGGTAATAGTAGCTGACCTCCTGCGTGCCACTTTAAGCAACAGGGCTTACTAAATCTCTTCTTTAGGAATCCTTCCTGCCGCTATTGAATACTTGCTGGTACTGGCAACACCTGGGAGTCTTGTCGTGTTGGGTGTTACATATGATTTCACAATTTCTCAAGATGGGTATTGTTCCAGCGGTCTCCTCAATGTGTTACCTACGCCGCTTTATTGGCTTTCCACAAATAATAATTATGTTACCTGTATTGAAGGGACTTCTAATGGACGGTACGTTCTTAATTTCCTACTCAGTGATTTTGACCTTGCCTGTCTGCAAGTTGATTCCTTTTTGCCTTTAGTCTTTTTATGGGGAATCGCGAAGGAAATCTTCTCGAGTTCACCTACGGTCCAATACCATCGTTGGACAACAACTTATCGGATTTAAATTTGAGTCCAAGCGATAATTGCAGTCTTGTCAATCATACCGCCTCCTCCTTGAATTTTATCCTTCCTACTATCCTCACTAGTGGATTTCGTCCTTCAGGTTCGTATTCATGTGGACTTCTTTATGTCTAATGACAAATCTCTTGACTTGAATAGCTTCACTAGCAGAAAACCGATATTTTAAACGGTATTAAGTTGACATTTTTGCTTGTAACGTGCTACTTGATTACTCATGCTGTGTTCCCATAACATTATTTCGATTATTTATCAGACTTTGTCATTTTTCAGGGGCCATCACACAGATTTCAGTTGATTCTAGACGGGGACTTCTCTGGACACTTACAGAAAACTCACACTTGGCTGTGTATCAGTATGACGTTGCTGGTGTTAAAGCCACCACCAATTATCTTACCAAATTAGCCAGCCTCACGGGATCCGATGTATCTTCTCGAGCCTCTTCTGTTGTAAAATCTATTGACCGAAGCAACTTTTCAAAGTACGTTATAATCCACGTTTAAACTATCACAAAGCCGCGATCTTATTGGGACCTTGTACGCTTTCTAGAATCATTTCCATTTGTGCCTTATCTGAGGATGGTGGACCCATTCATATGCTCGCAGTCACAGCGACGGGCATTCGGATTTACTTCACAAACAACCTCCGTATTGTTCACGTCCGCTTACCTCCGCGCAATACTTCAGTCGCAAACTTTGGCGAACCATCTGTGGCTTCCCATCAAAACTCTCCTCCGCATATGTTTGCTCTAGGGGATGTAAAGTAAGAAATCCGACTCTTGTATTTGGGTTATTAATTGCCGCGTCTGTTGGTTATTGGTTGATAGATAAATTGATACAAACTAAGTATGGCCTTTACCAGTGTTAAATAAAGTTTGGATTCATAAAAAGCGTGGATCAGAGTGACTTCAAAGTTTCCTAAGTGTTTTTTCCTTTACTTTTCGTTTGTTTTATTTCACTGTCTAAAAGATAAGGTCAATCACAACGGCATAGTACGCATGTATATGTTATTTTGATTAAAATTTCTAATTTTTTTCATACAAATGTCTACTGTCAACGAAAAGATAATGGGAGCTCGTTCGATCCCTTTCTCTGCCAAAACTTTACTTGTAATAAGCAACTTTTTGCCCAGCTTTAAAGTATGCCTTATGAAACGCTCTTTTACCCATCTTCTCTACTGGTTGGTCGTGGAAACCCGAGGAACCGTGATTTTCGCTTCATCAATTCCACAAGCATCAACTGACCCCTCGACACAGCAGGCCGACACATTGACCCTTTCTGTGGCATCACCGGACCCTTTTCCATGGTCGCCCTGTCTTTCCGAAACTATTACCACTTCTCTGTGCGTTGAATCCCCGTGGACGATGACAATGATCCCTTCTGAAGGACCGAGTTCTACCAGTCAGCCTGGGAATCCAGACGTCTATTCTTCTGTCTCTTCAGCGAGCTTTAATAAAAAGGGTATTGAATTGCCTCATGAATCAGGATTACCGCAATCAGAGTATGTGCTTGTGTATCTTCCCAATTACTTTAACGACGGAGTAGGCTTAATGCAGTTTACCGTTTAGTGCAACTTCTGTAATAGGTACTTGGCAAAATAAGGTCGAGTTGCCAGTGTTGGTTCTCATTGAACTCATGTTCACTATCCTGATAACATTACGAAGCATTTTTTATCAAACGAAAGTGGCCCGGCGTTATATGTCGTCATATTTATCCTTATTTTGCTGTTTTATAACCTTTGGAATATTCACCCTAGGAGTGTTGACTGTTTAGCGAAATTCTTGCGAACGAGCTTTAGTGTAGCTTGTTCAAGAGTTGGTCTCGGGTCAATGAACGTTGGCTGTTGTTGACAGCCGATAGCCACGCTTTCAAGAAGACATTTGTCTGATCTGACGGTTATTAAAAGGTAGTATCTTCTGCCGCCTATCTAGTCTCTGTTCCCTGGTTGTTACAGGCTGTTAATTAGCTGGGTTGTAAGGTAGTACAAGCAAACCACTGCACCCAATCTGTGGCTTATTCGCTTTTTTCATGTCCTTTGTCCTCGATTTAGAACTTGGTGGTGCTCTTAAACATAAGCATCATAAAAGGAACCGAAGCAACAGTTTTCTAAGTATCCTTAAAAAGAAGGCGTAACCATCGTTAAAGCGTTCTTTTTTATTAGCTACTGCCAATTTTCGTTCTAGTCCTCACCATCCAGCTGCCACAGCGAGTCCTGCTAGTGGATCTGTCAGGCCCCCTACCCCAAAGGGCTCCCCACCTGTGATGCTAACTCAGCACCTGGACCCTCATTATCGTCGTCTGCTGGTAATTACCGCTCACGGAATCGTCCATCTCCGACTTCCCACTCCTCTGCAGCGACTACGTGATTTCTTTGCTACTTCCGCCATTTCTGCGTCTTCGTCCGTCGAAAACATTGATGGTGGATTTTTGAGCGCTTACCTTCACCAATTCGGCCCCGACGAGTCCATCTGTGCCGCCATTTCGATAGCCGCTGCGGAGCAGGCCAATTCTGAGATGGTGGAGCAGGCAGAAAGGGTAGGCATATGCTGTAATTGTTTGTTTGTATTTTTGAGACTCCTATCTAGCGACCTTGGTCAAAGAACTTAGTTGAGACATAACTGTTTACTTCCGGTCGTGTTGCTCCCCTCTTGTCTTACGTTCTGTGACAATATGTTGATGTTCCAATCTGACAGACTCATGTGATCACGTAAGGTTTATGAAACCCTACTGCGGTTTTGTTTCCAGGTGTGCAACATGGTTAGCCTCTCGTCTTACATTGATTTGAAGCCAACTTGCAAAAAGCTGCAAATTCGACAATCAGTGGAATGGTAGTTTCAGGTATCAATATTATTAGCTAATAACACTAGCCTCCTCTTTTTGTAGACGGTTATTTATTTCGCCACAGAGGCCGCCCGGTTCTGGCAACCACCGGTTATTTCACATGTCACTGCAGTCCCGGCTACACCGACCTCGCCGTCGGACCTCCATTTCCATGCAATTACTCAGCAGGACGCGACGGCGGACACCTTCCTGGTCCTCGGGGCGTCGCTATTTCTCTCGCGCGTTGCACGCACCGTGTGGCGGGCCCCAATGCTTGTGGTTGCTGATCTGGTGCCCTCGGGCGTGGGCACTGGAGGCCAATCGACCAGTGTTTCCGGGGGCCTAAAAAGTCTCTTTTATACTCTAGTCACAACAGTCATTGCAAAAGCCTCGGCCGGTGGTGGTTCGGCGAAGGATTCTATGGTCGTAAGTACTTTGGCCGATAGCCCATGTTTGTACATTTGTCGGCGTAGTCTCTGTACAGAATACGTCGCTTGCATTTATTGTCATTTCTCACCTCTTTACCATACTTTTCTCGCGGCGTTCGGCTAGTTGTTTTGGTCGTCGTCGGTGCTTTTCGATGTTTTTCTGTTGTTATTTACCAAAGAACTCAATGTCGCGAATCCTCACAAATTTTGTATCAGTAATTGCTTTGTCAAAGGACACTGTCTTATAGGATAATTACGTTATCTCTAAGTCTCCAATTAGAGGCAAGCTCTCAGCGAGTACAATTATTAATCTCTTTCAAATTCATAATTTTTACACATCACTTCATATCTACTAAGCACGAAGTATTAATTGTAGACACTAATTATTGGCTTTTCGTTGTCGACTCGGGCAACAAATCTGAGCGTTATGCCTTTCAGACTGTTTTCCTCCCGTAGGTCACGTCGCGTCTAAGTTCCGATGATATTGGGTGGATTCTGCATCAGTTGCGCTACCTCAGGACCCTTTTGGAATCCTCCCATCAGAAGGCTTCCGTTGCCTCGCATTCATTGGCCCATCGTGTCGTCACACATGACTCGCCCATTTCCCCTCTCACGAGACTCCTACAGGATATCTGTGCTCTCCTGTCGGCCTTTATTGAATTCGTCGGTCTCTGGCAGATTGTCAGCCAACATAATGTTCCTGCGATCTCCAGGTACTTTTACTCTATGTGGCCTTACGTGTTGGTAGCTCAAAATATGCAAGCTGCAAGTAGCTATAGTAAAGTGTTATTTCTCTAGTTCTCGTCTGATAATTGCTACATCATCACAAATTGAGTGTATTCGTGTTCATGACATTTTGGTTTGAGGGCCATTTGTCATCTACTGGTAGCATTATTGACGTGAACTTATGAACATTGTTTTAAAACCACTGCCACATATTTATTTAAGAGACCATTTTAATTCACTTGAGGTTAAATGCAAGTCGTTAAGGGATCCTATCTGTTTCTGTTATCGTTTGTGTTTTACCAAAGTAATCGATATTCTCCTGGAAATTTTACAAAGCTTTTGCACATGGTTTTTTCTTTCTAGTGTAAATAGGTTCTGAATTGTTGTTAAACCCTAAAAATGCATATGGGGAAGAGTTTTCACAAAGTGGAATCTGTTGTTTATAGCCACCTCTCGGAAGAACATCGCAACGACCTCCTGAATCTCCCAGTAGAGGCTTTTGTTTGCTGGATGCCTCGCACGGCGGCTGTGCCCACTCCTGCCTCCGCCGCCGCCGCCCCATTACCACTGCACCACACACATTCGCCACCTCCACCCACGACCACCGACATTCGTTCAGCCCTGATCGCCGCTTTATTCGAACACTATCTCTCGGGCGAGTCTCAGACCGGCTCTGTTGACGCTCTCTGCTCGCGTCTTCGTTCTGTCTGTCCAAATCTCTTTGGAAATGAGGATGCCCTCTGTGCCAGAGCCGAGGAACTCTTGGTCCGCGCTGCAGCGATACCGATGGAGCTTGTTGACCAGCGGGAGACACTGATAGCCGAGGCGGTGGAGCTGTTGCAGTCGGCGGGCCCAGCGCTTAATTTGGGTCTGGCAGCTGCGCGACTTGGAGGGACCGTGGGTGCCTGGCATTCGGCTGTCGCTCTTTGCCTCTCCTTTGCCCAGCTGCGTGACCCTATGGGTGTTGCGCTCGCCTGTCTGCGCGATTCTCGACAACCAGAAAGCACCACCATGGGCAAAACCACTCAGTCCGAGGTTCAGATTGTCGAGAGCAGGTCAGTACTGTGGGGCATGAGTTGAAATTCATCCAAAAGATGGAAAAACCCAGGTGTATATTTAACCACGAACACGTACCCGATAAAAGTATACACCATGTAACATTTACCTGGAATCGGTTTATTGTAAGGTGTAGTTTTGGAATGAATCAGAAATCTAATTTGCACCGGGCTGGCCCTTTTCGTCTATTACAGGTACAATTCTTAAAAGGAACAGTCAGTGTATTAAATCCCAACTTTAAAATAAGCAATCTTTCCAGATCCTTCGATAAACTGATGCATCCTTCGTGGAATTTTACAGTGTCAGATTCCCTGTAAAGTCTTGTGTAATGCAATGGGTTAAAGTGAATTTTAGCTTTACGTTACAAGAATATTCAACTTTTGGCGTGAAAGACAAACTGTGTGGCCTCGAACACTCGAAAGCATCTTCGATCACGTTAGGATCTGGAATGTTCGGTTGAATCTGATGGAAAGACACGAACAGGAGCGCAGTCTGGAAGCATGGAGTGGTGGGCCGAGCCCTCATCTTTTGGGAAGCATCGTCCTGAGCCGCGAATTCGAGGTTACCACCGGGTAACCTAACAAGCGGTGGATCATCACACTTAATGGCCTTCCAAATCTTAAAGTTACAAATGCTTGGATAGACGCATCAATTTACTGCCCCCCCCCCCGGACTTTTCTGATCGAAGTGGCACGGATTCGTTGGTGTGCTTAATACTCCAAAACGTTCAACAGATGTTTGCCTTTTAATTTTGTTTTGTTGGTAAATAAGACCTCTTGGCAAACCACGTTCTGTTTTACCGATTAATGTTCTCCTGAACTTTTGGATCAAAACACACTTGTAGTGACATGTTTTCGTGTATTTTTTCTCGCAGCCCCGAAGAACTGTTGATGTTTGTTAAGCTATTGCGGTTTACCTTACGAAACGCTAAAAGTCAGGCTATTTACCATGCCTTTGTTCCCCCCTCATGAAAGTGACTGCTTTGCACAAATTCACAATATGGACGGCGCCACAAAAGCCCTCGCTTTTGTATGCAGCAGTGGGTACCCTTTTCTACATGGATTCAAGTGTTGTTTATATAGTGCAATCACGACATCAGTAAACACTATAATTAATCTGTCTATGTTTGGTTTCTTGCAACTCATTTCCATGTTTTTAACTTGCTCCCCCATTTTAACCTAGAGTCTAAACTAAAGAAGTCTTCACAACTACATTTTCGTGCTTATTTCGTCTGCATCAAGGATAACCGGGTCATCAGTTGAAGTCTTGGTAACTGCGTGCTTGTTTTGTTTCCCCACTGACCTAGTGCCTGATTTCGGCCCATATTGTACCCTTCAAAGAATCAGTGGCATATATTACACCATCAAAGAATTAGTCGGAGACATGGATGCTGGATCTTTCTACGCTTGTCTACGATACTGTTTGGTGTCATTTTCCTGGAGACTTGATGTCCTCTACTTTATTTGCACCTCGTGTTGTCCCTCGTCAACAAACCTACTAACTTGTTTGACGTGGTCGTTTGTTTTGGTCCGTCAGGTACGATGCTTATCGTCACTTGCTGGAATGCCTCAACCGTTTATTGGCGATCTCAAACATCCCTGCGTCCTCTTCGAGGATTCCTCAGGGAGAACAAGATGTCTCACAGCAGTATCGCCAGTATCAGTGCATCGGACCCAATCCAACCTGTGAAACCGCACGGCAGACCTTGCTTAGCATTCTGAATTTCATCGTCAAATCGGAAGATGTGTTGGCGCACTTTGAGGTGTGTTTGCGAACCATTTCCTCTAACTCACACTAGCCCATTTCAAACTTTGCGGGACAGTAGTTGGGTTAAGTAATCTTACATTTTCGTTCTATTTGTAGATTAGCTCATCGATTGTGCTAGCGGTAGTGTTTCCGCTGTTTTTTTTTAAATTGCCCGCATCACACAAGTCTGCATCGTCCATTTTTTAGCAATCACGCATAGCTAGCCTTCGAAGGCTTGATAGAGACCAATTAGACAGCCTCTTCGTTTAGTGTCTATTTCAACCTCAACCCTTAAGAAACAAGTTCTTACACGAAGCGTTCAATTTTTGATGTTAACTTGTCTAGGCTCCTTAAGAAGATTGTTCTATCCAATCGCGTGCTGCATTATAGGCCGGTTCGCTTCTAAAGGGGATGGCTCTTGTTAACATGTGAGACTCATAGAAACGATTTCAACTCAAACCTCATTAGTTTGGTCTTTTTAAAGGTTATCGGTTGGCTCCTCTCAAACGGATTAATCGAACAGGTAGTCTCTCTTGACTCGCCTCACCTTGAAGCCTACCTGCAATCCCGCTTGAGGCAATTTCCCAACGACATTTCCCTCCGCAAACTCCTCTGGCGCCAGTTGGAGTCTCGGGGCGCTCGTTTGGAGGCAGCTCAGGTCCTCGAACACCTCGCCACAAGTCCCGCCACAGGCTCTGAGAGGGAGCGGTTGACATTGGAGGATCGTTTGGACTATTTGGCTCGCGCCGTCATTACCGTGAAGGCTCTGCCACGTAAGTCGATTCTGCACCTCAAAGCACTCCCACACCACTCATTAAGAGAGTGAACAGCCTAGTTAGGTTATCTGACATAGCCCCAATCATCGTTGGTTGCAGTGTGGTGCTTAGAATGACCAACTCAGCTACAATGTGCTACTGATATGGCTGTCCACTTAGCTGCCTAAATTAGCTAGGTAGTCGTCGATTCTGTAATTAGGGAAGTTTCGTTGTTATCTTTTAAATAGTAGATGTCAACGATGGCGAGCACTGCTATTCTAAGTTCTTGAATTCAGAGGATGTTACCTTACAGGAACGGTCGTTGATTCTAGAACAGTTTTGAAATGTCATTTGCTCTCTCGAGTGATTAAGTTGCTTGTCAAGTGGCACGGAATGTGTGCTTGCAGTTACGCCAATCGAGTTTCGTGAAGTCTTCAAAATTCTCTTCTGACTCGAAAAAAAGCATCAAATTTCACCAAATTACCTTTGGTTCTCTATTAACCCCTAACCCCTCTTAGAGTCTCTGTTAGCCGACTCTGCAGACTACCTGGCTGACCTCCAGGACCGTCTAGACATGGCGGAGTTGCAGCAGCAATTATGCGTCGAATTAACAGCGACCTCCTCTGCGTCGTCCGACCCCGCAGTCGAAGAGGCCTTCGCAGAACTAACTCAAGGGCCTCTCCTGCCCGCGTCCGAGCTCTTTAACTCTTATGCTGACCCATTCGATCTGCACGAATCGAAGCTAATGCTTCTCCACTTTGCCGGGGAGGCGGTAAGTGTCATCTGATCTATTCCAGCGGGGAAATTGTTGTCCTATAGTCGAAAAGAACTTCATTTTTTGCTCACTACTCGTCCGATTCATTACCTTCGGCACAGAAAGTCCTTTTTATGCTTCACGATCAATTGTATATGAAGCTTTCTTTATAGTTTTGACAGACTAATTTAAAAGTTTTACAATTGGTTTTCATCACTTTGGAAACGACTTGAATGCTTGGCTTATCAATTTCTCTGATACTTTCATGTAAGGAATGCGCTAGACACTTGGTACTTTGCTCCTCAAACGTCAGGCGTGCTTGAATCCCAAATGTCGCAAAGACTCGTACATAGCCGTCCATAACCGATTCTCTCCCATGACTGCATCAAAGTTGTGCTATTTTAAAGATCATAACGACGATGATGACAGTACTAGATGCGTCAATGATTTGCCTTACGATCGGTCGATGTGTTTGCCCTCATTTAGACTCTAATATCTACCTATCAGAATCTAGGTGCACAAAATTCAGTTCGCTTCCCAGGAACCCAAATTAACTCATGTTTGGTTGTCCCTTCCAGGATTCTGACCTCGTGGAAGCCATCTGGACAGCTCTGCTACATCGTATCCTTTTATCAGCAAACGCACCAGCCTCCTCCCTCATAAGTGGTTCGCCGGCAAGTCAACGGAGACGCCTCTCAGCCGCGCACAGAAAGACTGCCCGCGGCCTCGAGTTGGCCGTTTCAGGCTGTCTGAATCGCCTCTACGTCCGCCTCGCCCTCGTGGCCAATTCTCCCGTCAACAGTGCTCACCATGCCATAGTTGTCGGGACACCTGTTACTGTTGACTACTCATTTTTCCCTCTCAGTAAGTTGCTGATCTGATTATACTCACCCACGTGAGATAACTGAACATATCTCCATCTGACTGATTGTAGAAGAAGTAATATCAAACTGGCGAGAAGTTTCTTATTTTATCCCGACACTCATTTGATAATGCTTGATGGCCTTTACATGTGTAGATTGTCAGCTACTTGCCCGACCCACCCTTTGAAATGTTATATGCGTTATTATTATCAATCCATTGATCGATTCCACCAACTTGTAATCGAACTTACTTTTTGCAGCGGTAATTATTTCGACGCTGGAACGCTATGGCATTCAGCAGGCACTGCCGACGAACTGGGTTCCGAATATATTCACCGATGCAAAGATTCCCTCCAGCCCTGAAGTCGTCGAGGCTTACAATGTTATCCTCTGCAAAAAGGTTAGCTATCTGTTGTGAATGGCGATAATGAGCAAAAAGTTTGGCTCACTGTTAGAGGTTGATTCGGTGTTTGGGTGATTTTAGTATTTAGGCTAGAATCCACTTTTGCGTAGACGAACTGCCACGTCTCCGTAACTCAGATTACGTTAACTGGCTGTGGAAGTTGTGCCTCAAAGATAGTTGCTATTATTTTCATGACGAAAAGTATCTAGATTGTATTGTATTGCCCCAGTCACCTCTTGACCCCATGAATCATTTTAACAGTCGCTTTTTCAAACTTCTTGTCTCACCAATCCAGCGCACTATTGGTTAGTTGACGAAACAGGCACCACTTGCTTTAGTCTGTTCAGATGTCTTCAGTGTGTGCTTTCATGGTTTTGTGGCGATCAGCGCACAAACATTGTTAAAAACCGTGAGCAAACACTATTTCAATCAATTCCCTTGAAAGCACTCTACGTAGCGATGTTCGTTCGGAGACCGATGTCAAGCGTTCTAGTACGAACTGACGCGTTTTTTCCCTTTAAACATCTGATCTTCTCACAACCCACTAAACAACTGAACGCCGTAGTTTTTGTCTTATTTCTTCTTCGAGTACTTCATGCTGAGTGACGAGTAGTGCTAAGGGCGTCTGGATACTTGTGGGTTTGGCCGCTTCGCGTCATCAATTTAAAATGACCCGTTGTAGGAGTAAAACAAAGTATTTCATAATTATCTTCTTCAGGATCCGTTTTGGGTGCGTGAGGCCGTTCGGTCGCGCTTAATGGAAGTCATTTGCTTCTTCGTCTCCAACTTCATTGACACCGCAAATCGTTTACCCCCAAGGCAAAGGCAAGTCATTGATATCCCATATCCGTCTAATTGCTTTAGGTTCTAAGCCTACATCTCTCTTCTGCGCATTACGCACTTTTTGGTTGGTTTTTGCGCTTTTTTCGCTCTTTTGTTAAGCCTAGAAAGGCAACACCTTGTGGAATACGGATGTGTGTATTCTCCCCCTCCCCCTACTTGTTTTCAAGCTAGCATTCTGGTACTAGACTGGAGAATTTTTTGTGATTTTGGGGTTCTGATGTGAAACAATTGTTTTGTAGACAATTGCAGGCTAGTCGAATGTTGGATCACTTGACGACGCACTTGGTGGAACTGCACGCCGAGCCCAAGACGGGTGGTGGTGACTTGGGGTTGTGCGGAAGCCAGGGTCAGCATCAGCCGCATGCAGTGCTTGCGGAAACGCTTCGCGGACTGAGACGACGCCTCGATCGGGTCGTGGCCACGTGCCAATAAGAGGACCTTGTGTATATCTACAACGTGTATTTTCACCGAGCACGAAATGCAATTCCTGTTTGTAGTGTCTTCCTTGTTAATCCAGTCTACTCAAGAACATGCAGTAGAAATGTCAACCCGGTAAAAAGTAGGAAGTGAATCAGCCCACAGGCTTGTTTGTGAGTGCGAGTTCATTCATAGTGCAATTCACGTTGAGTTTAATAACCATTCCAGGGAAGTAACCAGCCAACAATTTTATGAGGCATCTGCATAAAGAATCAACTGTCAAACGGTTAAGGATAAAAATGCTGTTCTAAAAAGGGTTATCTTGTGTAACTTCTCGGAAATGTGGCCTTGCTCTGGTTTTTTAATTATGTCGGATGAACCAACTTGAGTTTTCATGGGTCGCAAATAACTCAGCCTCGGTCCATGTTTTTTCAACTTGGGCTGCTTAATTTGGTGTTTCAGCGGTGGCAAACGATTGGGTATTTTGGGCGGAAAGTAACTGGTAATCCCCGATAATGTGTTTTGGAGATTCAGCATCTGTAGACGTGAGGACAGGTGACCTTTGAAGATGTTCATGGAATGCTCAACTGGATGCATCGTCTACACTCATGGTCAATGAAACTTTGGTTTGAGAACAAACAATGTGGTTAGCTTTATAATGTCATTGCCATTGAAAGAAAGCGGAGCTACAAGTAGAATTTTGTTCGCCAGCAGAGCCACTCGTTTTGCCCGCAGCTAAGAACGCTTCTTGAGATCTGGCAATTTACGCTCATCAAAGAGCTATCATGGTATGCAACTGCACAAGAGCATTTTTCACCAGTTTCACTTTAAATCTGCGCTTGCGAGGTTCAGACCGTAGTTGTTGACAGCTGTGTGACTTAGTGAACGCGTAGTGCCTTTGGATTAGAAATGAGAGCAACAGGCTCTACCACGGCAATTGAGTGACAAATTTTTTTAGGCGCTGTTTTGAAGCTCGAGCATAGTGCATCCTGTAATTAAAAATTGCACAGAAGTGTGGCTGTCGCAATCAAATGATTTGTAAAATTTGGATATTCTGCCTTCTGTGTGAATATAAAAGTAAAGTTAGCGGTTATTTGGGGATAATTAGGGCATTTAATTCTTTATTGTGACAGCTTAGTTTTCCAGTAATACGTCTTGGAGCTAGTATTCTTTTCATTAAGGAGATCGGTGCGTTCAATCACTTTAACCTACCGCAAAGCCCAAAAATGGCAAAACTAACAAATTATGCCTCTCCTTAATGTGTAGGTTAATAGCCTTATTTAGGACTGCACAATCTATCGATTTCAATATATTTCATTTTAAAGATACAGGTAATTTGGGCTTTTCTTTAAAAAAAATAGGGTTCAAGTCTTGAAGGCGCTTGTATGGGGTCTAGAAGTACACCAGGGCCTCTTTGTTGTAGTGTCCCGATTACCACACTCTGATACCCATTAACATTAACGCTGAGGGAGCAAGGTAACAAGGACGTGGTTTTGTTGTCTTCGTGTGTGCGCGCATTCCAAGTCGTGCATGACTTAATGACTAAACGTGGGTGGAGTTCGTAGCGGGGGGGGGGTTTCTTGAAAAGACGGTTCCTCGCGGTTGAGGGGAAACGGGTTCGAGCGTGCTACAGCTGGATTAGTGGACTCACTGCACTACCGTCATCAGGCTTCAAGATACTCAAGAACAATTCCTTCCCCCCCTCCGTAACCTCTACACCTGACTCTTTAAAAGTTATTTATTTAGACTTAAGCCTCCGCCACATTTTAAGGTGTAGTTCTTCCCTCTGAAAAAAGTGACCAGTTCTAACCTAATATCGCAAAATTCGAACAAGAGGTTTTGCAGGTCGTCAGACGGCAACTATCAGAAACCAACACCGAAGGCTTGTCTGTGTGTGCACGTACTTTTCATCCAACAAAGTGCTACCCAGGAGAGCAACTTTACATACCTTAAGATGGTCTTTACGGATGCAGTTGTTTCCTAGAACGACAGAATTTGAAATATTAAGGCCGCATGGAACGAACCAGTGGGTTGATGGAAGAATGACCTATATACGGGTTAGAAATTCACGAAAGTTTTCTAGCACGCAGTCACAAGCTAGCAATTAGAAAAACTTAATGCGAAGTATTTTACTGTGTACATGCTGTGCGTATTGTTGTCGCGATCGGTGGAACCCATTCAAATGGATGTGATTAAGACCATGGTACAAATTAAACCTTGTATGGTTAAAAAACACACTTACCATTTAAGACCTTCCGAATACGATGAGGTCTTGGATAACTAACCAAAGGTAGACTTCATTTGCACTGAAATCCCGAATTAAGCCGTGAGAAGGATTTGCGAAAATGAAACACCGTGGATTAATTATCGGCTAACCCATTCTGTTCAACAATGTACAAGGGGAATACTTTTTATTGGTAATCAGGGTACGGCATGAAGAGTGGAAGTTTAATACATGCGTGCAAGACAGCGAAAGTCGTGATGTACACCCCCGTGATTGAACAATGCCACCGAAACCAAGCCGACACTGCACTGAGTTTGGAGCGAGCACACCGTGTGAATCTATGTGAAAAAACGCGACGAAACATGTAGGTGTCACCTGACCAAGTGGGTCGTGTGCATTGTGTCAGTAAAAGAAGGCTGAAGGGCTCGGTTACCACAGTCCCCACAAAGTACGTCAACACGAGGCATCTCACCAATACGTTGCTCAAAGCCATAGCATACAAACTTAAAACCAGACCGAGTCAGCAAAAGTTTTAACACCACAAAAAATGAATTCAACATTAATCATTAGGCGGTTCATCGGATTCTGCTCTGGTTTTATGATAGAACAAGTTTCTAAAAGTGAAACAAATTCTTACAGGAAAGGCATCGATAAACATTAAATTATAACAAGGAGAACTCATACGTGAATGCTCACAAGATTTTTACTAGAGCTATATTGTAAGCAAAGACTCAATACACAATTGCTAGGGCTCTTCTCATTTTTTCTAGAAAAGGTGTGCAAAAATGAGGACACAATATTCACGCATTACCAGATGACACTGTTGTTCCGCTGTACAAATCCACCCTCAGATATATTTTTCGAAGGATGCCAACGTCTCTAACAAACCGCCCTCCACCATGAATGATGTTGAATAGTTTCAGTGCTGTGTAGATTTTGTTGCTAAACCAAATCAACTCAGGGTCATCAAAGTGTCGCCACATGACGTTTCATCAAGCAGGATATGTCAGCACCCACCAGAGCAGTTGTAGTGTTTTTTTATTATAGTACCAATAAGATGTTGCCTGTGCTCCTCAAAGTCCTCTTCCAGTAAATGTCGACCAATACAATTGACGTGAGGAGTCGTCAAAATGGGCTTCTGATGGCACTCAAAACCATGTGCACCACAAATGCTGTCAATTTCCCAAGTGCTCTTTGGACTGCCTTTCCCTCTCAAAAAACCGTCTACACCATTTGAAAGAATTTCCGCACACAACATTGAAACCGATTTCGAATGCTATACTCGAGTAAACCCAAACATTTGCGAGTTAGCAAAAGGTCCAAAGTGATTCTAGAATAAGTAGGTTAATCGATAACTAGACTATTGTAATAAAATATTCGGCCCCAGAAATTCACGTGCGGATGTCAGTGCGTACGCTCCTTCCAGCGGTTCGGTCACTGCTTCGTGGCTAACAGAAGGCTGCAATGATACAGCCCAGTTGACCTTTGAAATTTGAACACAACTACAGCACACACACACACACACACAGGCACTATTATGGGAGAGAAGCTGCTGCTCTCCCAGATCTGACCTTCGACTCCAACCAGAGCATGTCATTTGGCGTGTTTATCAGTCGTGCTGAGATATTTGATGTTTAAGTAAAATAGGCCGTTTAGAATACAACCCCTGAGATGAACCATGCTTACGTCATTCGCATGCGATTGAGAGAATGGGATGGATGGAATCATTGCACACCCACATTTAGTCAACATTCACACACCTGCTCCCAAGTAGTGAAAACAGAAAAATGGAGCGAAAGCCGTCACACATGAATCTCGGCTGACGTTTCGCCAAGCATCCCACAAGTCAATGATGAGCCCCAATTCAAGGCCGATTAAAACGTGCAGCTATACCCTCTGATACAGGCGAAGCCGATGTGGCCTCACCCGGAACCAAATCACCAAGACTGCCAGCGCCGAAGTTAGTCATTTAACGATCTCGACGTATTGAGTGTTCGTATCTTTATGTCACTCTCTTGTAACAATGAGCAACTGCTACCACAATGGAAATCACGATTCATACATGTGCTATGTTTATTTCAGTACAAGGGCCTGAAGCGCTCAGTATCTTACAGAAACGCTGGTTGATACCAAGCGTGCAAGCAGGCTCCGTTTCTGTCAGGTTTCGTGTCAGTGTGGCCTCATCGTCGAGGCATATTGAGACTCGACAACTACACTACATTACTATTTATCTAGCGACACTCACGGTCACTCAAACCAGAAGGCACGGCACCGCCGTTACCCGGGCTTAAATCAACGCCTTAACCACTCCAGATGACCACACGTTTTTGTCTAATGGGTTAACACCTCATGACAACATCATACGACGATTGCCCACGTGCCTGATGATGTGTGAATCCAATGAAAGGCCCCTGTCTGTGCCACGATTGCAAGCCCCATCCCAGTACCCAGCTTTGTCGCGACATCTTTCCTATTACACGCGAATATGACCCAGACACAAAGCGTCTCCCTATGTCACGGTCATAAGCGGACAATGTTGACCGCTTTGAGAAGCAACTGTGGTAGTCAGTTTTGCTGGCTTAGCTTCCAATGCCCAATATCGCTGATTTAAACCCCACAGAGAAACGCTGAGTTTGGAGTCCACCTCACCGAATTTCTAACCATTGAATGAGGCTCTCCCGCAGCAGCCTCACTGGCCACCTGGACTGACCCACGTTGTTGGCGTTCCATAGCTTAACTTACCTAACTAGGACATCCAGTTGTGGTAAACTCGAGTGCGCCTTCAACCATCCCACAATAACTAACATGAGTGATGCCACTGATTAACTACCTGTCGAATAAAGCTAGCCACCAACCACACCTCCCAGATTCCCTCCCTAACCATACCCTACAGGCGATACAGGATCGGACAAGCTCTCGAGTGATGCGGCCCGCACTCACCACATAAACGCCCTCCGAGGACAACCAGTCACCGATAGCAACCCAAACAGCTCATCAAGAGGCTGCGAGTCCGACCGCTTCCATCTCCGACGACCTCTCAAAACCCCAGTGACAAATCCACCCAGGCAATGAGAACAGTCTCACGGATTAGCGTGATGCCATCTAACTGATGCGCCACACAACTAACCTCCCGGAGCAAACTACTCTCCATCACCCCGACCACGCGCAATTGAGAGCACGGGCAACTCTGAAGAAGCACATTCATACCCGGAAATTACACAATCACCGCCCAATACCACGACTTCGCATCGCTATTTTTTAGTTCATAAATGAGGGAAATATGACCCGTGCGCAAAACCTGATTTTTAGCAATGGGAAGTCGTACAGTGCTGCAGACGTCCACACACAAGCACGCGGTGCACACAGCAAATCTTCACATGCTGAGAATGTTGGCTGCGCACAGACTAAACTGCGCAAAGCCCGGGACGTAGCCGCCCATACGTTACTCGTCCGATTACACGGCGACCACGGTCCGTGCAGAGACGCGGCGTGATGAACATAACCAGCCTTTCACCAAGGCTGTCAACTTACTGGACGACAAGTTAGCGCCTTGCAACGTCGCTACAAGGCGATGTACGAAGGTGCACACCAAATGGAACAACGACTGCATAACTCATAAATGAACAAATTGTGTACGATCACCTACAGATTCCAGCTAGAAGCACTTCCTCTTCACAGCACACATTAACCGCCGAACCAAAACAACGGCAAGACACCCACATCCCAAGTCATGAAGCCTTTCTACCCGCACAAAATCCTACACTCAATCTTTTCATCGAAAATTCCACTTCAAATTGATCGGAAACCACTCCACGCCTGACTGCTAT